>PVLD010006350.1:0-101559 GCA_004027595.1 Dinomys branickii
TTTGAACACTATTAAGCAGATGTTCACATTTTGTGAGTCCTTAAAGAAAAAGAAAACTGTATAAAACTTTTCAGTAATAGCTGAGTAGCTTAAATCTGAGGATGCTGTGCACACCCCGGCAGAATAGACCCAGATAGACTTCACCACAGAAGACCTTTAACGCTGCATACTATAAACTATCAAAAGTACAAAGAGATAATTCTGAAACCTGAAGAGAAGGCCAAGTCACATTTAAAGGGTCCCCAGTCAGACTAAATCAGATTTCATACCAAAGACTTTACATTAGGATAGAATAAAGTGACATATTCCAGGTTCAGAAAGAAAAAAAAACATTCAAGGGTACCATTCCCAGCAAAGTGAGGGGATTTCATTCAGATCAAAAATTTTTGAAGTATTTAAAAGTTCTTCTTCAAACTATGCATTTTTAGGGATGTATTTTTAGCTATCTTTGTGTTACTGGCATGTAGTTTTATCCCACTGTGTTCTGGTAGCAGAGTTTGTGAATATTCCCTCCTAAGATTGTTAAGGTATGTTGTACCACTAAAAGTGCAGATAATCTTTGTAAAGTTTCAAGTGAGCTTGGTGATTCTTTTTCTCTTTTTTTGATATCGGGAATTGAACTTAGGGCCTTGCACTTGCCAGGCAGGTGCTTGTGCCACTGAGCTATATCCTGGGCCCTCCATGTGAGCTTAAACACATACACACACACATACACACATATATGAGTATGCTAATATACTCTATGTGAATAGACAATACAAATAAGAATTCATGTATATATTCATGGTCTTTTGCTGTCAGGAGAAGCAGCCCCAAAATACCAATTATACCTAGTCAAATGGTGGTGTTGTGAGGTTCAAGTACAGCTTTACCAATTTTTAAAGGTTTTTATTTATTTAAACTTTAAAAACTGTTATCAGTGTGTCTGCAGTACACGCAGTTTGTGATCATCTTAGGGAGTGGTCGGTATGTCCGCAGTACATGCAGTTTACAGTGGTCTTTGCGGGGGGGAATGTATATACATGTTTCCTTTTTCTTTCAGCCCCCTTACACCCTTTGCCTTCTTCTCTCCTCTGATTTTCCATACCGGCTTTCGTTCTTGTTGAGATTATTAATCTTAGATCACGTTATAACATCCATTGTTTACATTCATTGAGGTTCTCAGGTTCCTGTACATGGCATATCTCCATTTTATTTATTCCTCCCGCCCCTCCTCCTCACCCCTCACCCTTGCCCCCCCGGAGGCTTCCCTACTGCAGCAGGTCCGTCCCCTCTCCCCTTCTATCCATCCTTCATCATCTTCTTTTTCTATATGTGCCTCGTTCAAATGGGTGATACCATATGATAGTTGAGCTTGTGTGTCTCATTTATTTCACTCAGTTATGTACTTTCCAGGTATATTCATGTTGCCTACAGATGTCTCTAATTTGTTATTATTTAAGTTCAGCAGTATTCCATTATATATAGATAGCACATTTTCTTTGTCCAGTCACCTGTTGATGGGTGTACCGGCTGCTTTCAGGACTTAGCCATTGCAAATTGTCTTGGTATAAATGCATTGCTGTAGTATGATGTTTTAACTGTTTTGGGGAAGATATCTATGAGGGGATTGGTCATATAGAATTGCTAATTTCAGTTATTGAGAAGTCTCCATACTGATTTCCATAATGGTTGTACTACTTTACATTCCCATAACAGTGAAGGAAAGCTTATTTTCACTACAGCCTCATCAGTATTTCCCATTGTTTTATCTCTTAATTATTACTACTCTGTCCAGAGTGAATGGAATCAGCATTGTTTTAATTTGCATTTCTTTAATATAAAGAGGTGTTGAATATTTTTTCATCTATTTGTTGATTATTTGTCCTTCTTTCTTTGTGAAATGTTCATTTGTCTTGCCTATTTCTTGACTGGATCTTTAATTTGAGGTGTGTTATGCTTTATACATTGTATTAGCTTGGGGAGTCTAGAGGTTTGGCTAAGTGACTCAGCAGGAAGCCAAGGTGCTTACTTTGTACCCATCCTGAGCTTGTGGAAGAGGAGGGCATGGAGACTGTGTGAGAGTGACACGCACCCTGGGTCGGGGTAGGCTCTTTACAGTGTAAGGGAAGAGAGGAGGCTGCTTGCAGCCATTCTTACCTTTTGCTGGTTGTTTTTGCTGTGCTCTGCTGCCATGAACGTTTGCCCTCTGCCATGTGCCACTCTGCCTCAGAACCAGCCAAATATGGCCTGAAACTTCCACAAACTGTAAGCTAAATAAACCTTTCCTTCCTTCATTTTGGGTGTTGGTTATTTTGTCTCAGCAATGAGAAAAAATGTAAGACAGGATGGCTTAATTTTTTGTAATTCATTATGTATTCCTCTGTCTGAACAGTAGCTGGCAAAAGTTTTTACCTATTCTGTAGATTGTCTCTTCACTAAATGTTTCTTTTGTTGTGCAGAAGCTTTCTAGTGTGATACAATCCCATTTGTTAATTCTTGCTTTTATTTCCTGTGCAACTGAAGCCATTTATAAAATCATTTCATAGACCCATGTCTTCAAGTATGTTACTTATTTTATCTTCCAGTAGGTTTAATGTTTCTGTTTTAATGTTTAGATCTTTGATCCATTTTTATTTTAAGTTTGTGAGAGATAAGGATCCAGGTTCAATCTTCTGCAAAGAGATAACCAGTTTTACCACATTTGCTGAATTTTTTCTTCAACATATGCTTTCGGTTCCTTCATCAAAGATCAAATAGCTGAACATCTGGTGGTGTTTCTGTGTCCTGTAATCTGTTCTGTTGACCTATGTATCTGTTTTTGTTCCCTTACCACTACATTTTTATTGCAATTGATTTTTGGTATTGCCTTATGTAAGGCATCTTATCACCAGGCATATTTTGTTGCCCAACAATGCTTTTGCTATTTTGTGTACCATCTGTTTCCATGTGAATTTAAAATCGTTTTCTTTAGGTCTGTAAAGTATGTTGTTGGCATTGAACCTATATCGGTTTTGAAGTATGGCCATTCTGATATTGGTTCTGCCTATCCGAGAACAGGGTCATCGTCTCATTTGCTGGTGTTCTCTTATACATCCTTTTTTAGATTACTGAATTTTTCTCTGTAGAGGTCTTTTACTTCCTTGCTTAGGTGAATTCCTATGTATTTCATTTTTCTTGAAGCTAATGTGAATGGTATTATTTCCTAACTTCTCATTGAGTTCAGTGTTGGCCTATGCAAATGCGAGGGATTTTTTGTGCATTGATCAGCATCTTGCTCATTGCTCAAGTTGGTTATTAATTCTATGAGTTCTTTGGTGGAGTTCTCTGGATCTTCTATATAGAGTTACACATGATCTGCAAATACTATTTTGAGTTCTTTGCCTGTATGTATCTCTTTTGTTTCTTTGTTATTACTGAAAATTTTCAAGTACTGTGTTGAATAGAAGAGGTGATAATGGACATCCTTATCTTGTTGCTGGTTTTTGGAGGAATGGTTTTGGTTTTTCCCCATTTAATGTGATCCCAGCTGTTAGTCTGTCATAGTAACTTTTATAATATTCAGGAATGGTCACTCTGTACCTGTTTTCTTCAAACTTTGTTTTCCTCATGAAAAAGGCATGTTGGATTTTGTTGAAAGTTTTCTACATCTATTGATATAATCATATGATTTCTGGCCTTGCTTCTGTTAGGTGATATATTAACATTTGTAAAGTTATGAATGATGAAACTTCCTTGAAGGTCTGGGACAAAACCTACTTGATCATGATCTATGATCTTTTTGATGATGTGCTGCATTGTATTTGCTAGTATTGTGCTGAGTATCTTTGCATCTATGTTCAGTAAGGAGATTGGCCTATAGGTTTCTTTTTCAGTTTGGTGTTTACCTGATTTTGAAAGCAGGGTGATAATTGATTTCAATAAATGAGTTTAGGAGCCCTTAATCTCTCTGAAGTTTTTTGAAGACCTTGAAGAATATTAGCGATGCAACATCCTAAAAGTTTTTTGACATTTCAACCATGAATCTGTCATCGGGTCCTAGGCTTATTTCTGTGGGTAGATTATTTTTGTGTCTATTTCCTTGTTTGTTATTCGGTTAGGAAACATGGCTATTTCTTCTTGGGTTGGATTTTGTAGTTTATATGCATCTAGGTATCAGCACATTTCTTCAAAATTGGCTAGTTTGTTGGGATATAATTTTTCAAAGTTATATCTTTTCAAAGTTATTATTTTCTAGATTTTGACAGTGTCTATTGTGATATCACCTTGTTATTTCTAACTGAATTGATGTGACACTTTTCTCTTTTAAAAAAAAATCTAAGGACTGATCTATTTACTTATTCATTCAAAGAACTCTTTGATTCACTGAGTTCTTTTTCTGATTGTTATATCTTTCCATTATTATAGGATAGTGTAAGTCTAAAAGTATTATAGTATTATGGTATTTCTTTGTAGTAGTATATTTCTCTTTTTTTTGCCTTATTCTAAGGAGAATAATAAAAAAGAACAGTAGCAAAATACCAACAACACAGACAAAAACAAAACAAAGCAAAATGATACTGGGTTTCAGAACAAAATGATAGGAATTAACACGGCTGGTTATTATACATATTGTTATCTTTAAGGAAGTTGTTCAGATTACCAGGCATAAGAATGAAAGATTGATTAAACCATTAAAGAGAATTAAAAATTTTAAGAAAAAGTTAAAGATGATAAAGAGTTTCACTGGACAAGATGGTAGGAATTCATGAATGGTTATTATATTGCATATAATTTTCTTCAAATTAGTTGTTCAGATTACCAGATATAAGCATGTGAAATTGGTTGGTCAAAAAAGAAAAAAAAAGGCGTTAACTGTTCCTTTCAATAAGTCATTAGACATCAGCAGTACAGTTATCCCAGCTATCCGTATACATATATTTCCTTCCATCTTTCCTTCCTTCCTTCCTTCCTTCCTTCTTTCCTTCCTTCCTTCCTTCCTTCCTTCTTTCCTCTTCTTTTTTTTCTTTCTTTCCTTCCTTCTTCTTTTTCTTTCTTTCTTTCTTTCTTTCTTTCTTTCTTTCTTTCT
The DNA here is from genome assembly GCA_004027595.1 of Dinomys branickii. Lineage (NCBI taxonomy): Eukaryota > Metazoa > Chordata > Mammalia > Rodentia > Dinomyidae > Dinomys > Dinomys branickii. The sequence continues at coordinate 5,048 of PVLD010006350.1, forward strand.
TTGTTTCTTTCTTTGTTTCTTTCTTTCTTTCCTTCTTTCTTTCCTTCTTTCTCTTTCTTTCTTTCTTTCTTTCTCTCCTTCTTTCCCTCATCCCAGTTATTCCATCCTTTGAGCAATTTCTTTCCCTTTCATAGTATCCATTGTACATTTGGGCTTTATTTACTCTTTCAGGTTCTTTTGCTGGGGAGGAATACAATGTTTACACTTATGAGTGTGATTATATAGTATTTCTTTATAGTTCTGTTTGCCTCAGATTTTCCTTAGATAGTGGTGAGATGTTAGATTGTTACAGATAGTTTGAGATTTGAGTCTGTATTATGTGGTGCTCCCATTTGTCCTTGACAATTTTCTTATTCTCAAATCAGTTGTCTGAAAGTAACATAGCTACTTTCACTTTTGCTTAGCGGAAGCATAACAGATATATTTTCATTCATTTACAATCAATATGTGTATCTTTATATTTAAAGAGTTTCTTAGAAATATGAATAGTTGAGTCTCATTTTTAATTCCCTCTGATGATCTTTATCTTCTAATGGTTCTTTTAGAATATTGGCATTCTAAATTATTCTCGACATAATTTCAATATCTACCATAGTTTTCCTATTTTCTATTTATTGCATGTTTTTATTTTTTTTCTATTTCAGTCTTCCATTTTTATTCTGCATTTGTGACTTTATATTAGTGTTTATTTAGAATTTCTTATTTTTTGCACTTTATCTCAGCATAACAGTTGTAATTTCTGTATCATTTTAGTTGCTATCTTAGTCTTTTCAATATACATTTAAAATTAACCCAGACTACCCTTTCAATAATGCATAAAATAACATATACATGCTTAACATACACAATTAAGTGAATTGTTGGTAATACATTTAACAATTTGTCTGTTTGATCAACTAATAAGAAAGGATATATATTATAGTTTTACTTTCACTTTTTTCTCCAGTGCTTTCACATTTTTATGTCACTGTGAGTTTCTGACATGCATTATTTTCTTCTGTCTGAAGAACTTCTCTGAAATTTAAGGTAGATCTTAATGGAAGTCTTCAATTCCTTACAAACTGAATGTTTTAGATGTCTTCAATGTCTTAGAAAGTCTGTATTTCTCTATTTTTGAAGGATAATTTTTCACGGTATAGAATTCCAGGTCTTTTTAACCTTAAAACCACTAAAAATTTCAGTCAGTTATTTTTGGGCTATTTTTTAAGTAGTTGGTTATGATTTTTCTCTTCATTCCTCTATATTTTTATCCTGACTTCTTTAAAAATGTATTATTTATTTTTTATTTTCTGTAATTGGAAGTGGCATTTCTGGGTATGGTTTTCTTTGGCACTTATTCTCATTGCCATTTTCTGAGCTTCCTGGTGCTTTGACATGAGCTCAATATTAATTAGGGGAAATTTCGAGTCTTTGTTGTTTATTACATTGCTTATATTTCTTTCTCATTTTCTTTTTCACATTATGCACATTTATAACTTTTGTGATTATTTCACTGAACAACATTGATATTTTATTGCAAACTATGTTTTCTAGTCTATTTTCTGTTTGCTTGTCACTCTTGTAGTTAATATTGAAATATCCTCAAGCTTAGAAATGTTTCTCCTTGCTGATATCCAGTCTCTCAGTAAATCTAAAGGAACCCTGTTTCTAACAGTGTTTTTCAATGTCTCATATTTCTTTTATTGCTTAAGACTACAGTTTATTCAATGTATCTCTAAGCATTAAAAAGATACTTTTATGAAGTCAAGCTCAAAAAATTATATCTTAAAGTACTTTTTATTTTGTTTTTAAAATTTATTTTGGGAATCACTCATAACTTTTTATAATGACTGACGTCAAAGAATGCATGCTGTACTTCTGGAGAACACAACTTTTTTATTTTATTGCACTTTTCAGTTTAATTATATCAGAAAATACCTTAAGGCATTTAATAATTTCTCAATTTTTGATCCTGGTAACATTTCATCAAGATTTAGGCTTATGGCCAGGGTTCTCAATCAGATGCAACAGAAATTCTATACAAGGAGGGACACATATTAAATACAAAGGTCTGTGCAAGCTGAATTTTTTAACTACTACTTTACAGTGAAAAGGAATTTTACCATGTCTTGTATTCCTTATTTACTGTTTTTTATCATACTCACTGCTTTCTCTCAATGATTACCTATTTTTGTGTATTATTTACATTATCCAATAAAGCCTTTAGAATGTTAATCATAAGTGACTTACAGTGCTTTACTAATTAATATACCGATACCTCTTTAATTTCCAAGGTCTGACCCCGTCTTCCAAACTATGTTTTGTATCTTTCAATATGTGGACTACTGAAAATGAGCCTCTGATAATGTAGCAATAAAGTGTTGAGGATGGGAAACATTTTGTGGTCTTATATTTAATCTTCATCTTTTGATGATGCTATGCATCTAGACCTTTTATTAAGTCCTCAACCACCACCACAGACCCATGAGATTAAATAAAGTAGCTACTGTGAAATCAAAGCCAAGGTCTCGTGATTCCCTTTCCCATGGAATGTTCGAGGGAGGTGCAGTACATTTTGTTTATCCAACATCAGTTAAGCTCTTGATAAAACCCAAGCAGTTCTGTCCTTTGTAAAATAATTTATGCTGAAAGAAAACTTGTTGAGAATAGAAACACTAGTCAAAATAATTATTTTTCTCTTATACCTTTTAGATCTATAAGAGAATTTCTGTCTTGTACTTCCTGTAAGACCAAGATGAGTATTCTTCAGGTGAAAATCACAAAAGTATGGTGGCTGGGTCTCATTGCACATTTTAATTCTCAGAATTACACTCAAACTCCAAAAATGCTTCAATTTCAATTCACAGTTTCTTACCCTGACATTGGGCCACATCCGTGGGATTCTAAAATAGCTAACCATGACTGTCTGCATTCACCTGGTTCTCTAAGTTTGCTGAGGACAAATTTGTTGCCCTGTGTTTTCACTTCTCCTATACCCAGTCAACCTAATAACAGAGCTTGTACACTCTGTTCAGTTTTCTTTTTTTGATTGTTAGGACAGAATGGTGACATCCAAGCTTCTAATTTAGTAGAGGGATAGTAGTCTTGTGTTGCACTTTTGATATGAATGAATGAAAAATTCATGGGGCTTAGAGTCTTTGCAGGCCATACTGGAGCCAAGGTGCTGTCAGTGTGGGCCACTTCATTCTCCACCACAGAAGAGCTGCACTCTCCACTCAGCGCCTTGTGATATGATGTCAATAGGTCAGACAGCACTTGATTTAAAACTATTACCTCTGTCCTACAGGGGCAAAACCAAACTTGACATAGGAGAGAGTGGTGTTCCTATATCCTTTAAGCTAACTTTTACAAAATTAATATGAAAAATATTTGGAAGCTCAACACTGTAACATAGTTTTATATGTGTGCATTCAAATTTATTTTATTATTTTAGTTAATATTTGTGATTATTTTAATGTCATTTGTCATCCTTAACTTTTAGACCTCATTCTTTTAATGTTTATGCACAAATGCCTGACTACATTAGAGGCATAACAAGAAGTCATATTTGTGGAAGAAATGTCTAGAAACTCAATTTAAGCAAGAATAGAGACAACTAGTATTTTTAAATAATGAGTTCACCTTTTGATGGTTATTGTAACATATTGTACCTTTTTCCTATATTTACATTATAATAAAATTAATAAAATTCAAAGTCTTCATAAACACTGAAGATTAATTTACTTAAAAATTAAAGTTTAAAGATGGAAATTAATGCATGCATACACAAAGACTTTGAATCACTGATTCATGATCACCCTAATTAAAACATAGAATCTTCTGTTCTAGGAAGTGGAGGAATACTACAGTATTGTAGTGATAGGACTATACTTAGAAATACATCTGAGCTCTGAGGTAAAACTATATTACTATTTTAACTTTCATTAACAAAGCTTACTGTTTCTTATTGATTTAGTGATAGAAACTAAGAGGAAGCAGGTGTATAATACAAAGTGCCTTGTAATCAAAACTTGAATTTCAATGTAATAGCAAAATGGTTTCTTGAATTTTTGAAATATCAGTAGTACTGTGCATGCAAAGTCACCCATTTTAAAACTTTTTCTGGACTCCTAAATGCCCTCTAGTGAGCAAAATGTTAAATAATACTTATTTAAATAGCAAATATTATATACCTTGTATTCATATCCAATCATCATTTTACATTTTTTCTTATTCAATAAAAGTAATTCTGAGGTGACAGCTCACTCTTTCAGTCAATTTTCCCTAATAGACTCAATTCCATATAAAATAGATAAAATTGGATTAATTATGTTCTCATCACAAAAATGATAATGTGAGCAAACGCATAGGTTAATGTTATGTTTGATACATTGTGTCAACTTGGGGAGTCTGAAGGTTTGGCTGAGTGATTCAGCAGGAAGCCAGGGTGCTTACTTTGTACACATCCTGCACCTGTGGAAGAGGAAGGCATGGAGGTTGTGTGAGAGCTACACGCCCCCTGGGCGGGGGTAGCCTGTTTACAGTGTAAGGGGAGAGGCTGCTTGCCTGCCATTCCTCCCTTTTGCTGGTTGTTTTGCTGTGCTCTGCTGCCCTGAAAAGTTTGCCCTCTGCCATGTGCCACTCTGCCTCAGAATCAGCAGCCACAAACTGTAAGCTAAATAAATCTTTCCTTCCTTAATTTTGGGTGTTGGTTATTTTGTCTCAGCGAGGAGAGAAAAGTAACTAAGACAGTTAATTATCTAGATTTTGCTACTTTACAATAATTATACATCAAAATATATGAACAAGTTAAATTTAAATATATATTATATAAACATATATATCAACATAAAAAGCCATTTTAAAATGTTGTTTTAAAATACATGCTTTAGTTTAGACCCTAAATGTCCCCCGAGGCTCATGCATTAAAGCATAAGACCCGTACTCGTGTCACTGTTGGGAGGCCCTTAACCTTCAGAGGTGGAACCAGAAGTTAGATGTTTACACAAGAGCCCTTAGCGGGGGTTTTGTGATTCTGAAACTTTCCATTTCTGCTCTTTGCTCCTTGGGTGCCATGAATTGAGTGGTCTCCTCTGCCATGTGTCTTCTCTGAGGTGCACTGCACTGCCACAGCCCCAGTGCTACAGGCAAGTAATTACAGACTGAAAACGTTGACACCTTGAGCAGATGGAGGATTTTAATTTTTAACTGGATTTTTAATTTAGATATTTTGTCACAGTGATGGAAATGGGCACATACTATATTGGATTAGAAGACAAATATAAGGGAGCCATCATCTTCAAAAGCATAATTATATTACAGTCTGAGTCTCTGCCCTCTTGTGCCTGGTGCAGACAGGAGATCCTCACTCAGAAGGCCTGTGAACAACTCTCACCAGGGTTCACATGTGTGCCCTCCGTGCACATGCCCAGCGCTGAGAGTAGAGGGTCTAGGTATTTCGTGAGCTGCTGACACTGCAGGTTAGGTCAGGGATTCACTTGTGCCCTGACCTCGTAGAGGTTGCACACACAGGAAGTCTGTGATCACTGTTGATGTGGCCCGCATCTGGCTCCTGTGTGCAGCCTGAACTGACTGCAGAAGCAGAATCAGGTGGGCTATCACCTATTGACAGCACAGTTCTCAGCTGAACGCTGCAGAGAGAACCAGTTATTTCCTATCTACTTCCTGAGGGCAAAGTGGGCAACCCACAACCCTGCTGCCATTACAGTCTGAGTCTCTGCCCTCTGTGTGCCTGGTGCAGACAAGAAATCCTCATTGAGAAGTCCTATGAACTGCTCTCACTAGTGTTCATGTGTGGAGCCTCCCTGCCTGTGCCCAGTGCTGTGTGAGGTACAGGAGGAGGTGCTCCATGAACCACTGGCACCGGAGTTTGGGTCTGGGCTTCACTTGGGCCCTGAACTGGAGATCACAGAAACAGGCAATGTTTGATCAATGTCGCTACAGCCTATTTCTAAATCCTATGTGCATCATGAACTGACTGGAGACACAGAAACAGGTGGTCCACAAACTGTTGACCCTACAGTTCGAGTCTGGGTTTTGCCTATATCCTGTACTGCCTGGGGTCACAGGACCGCTGCTCTGGGATTACACCACCAGTACACCAGATTCTGAATCATACATATGCCCTGAACTGTGAGGGATCACTGGATCAGATCATCTGCCATCAAATGACATCACAGTTTGCATTTGTGGCTGAGACCTGGGAGAACAAGGTAGACTTCACAATTACTGGAAGACCTCAGACTAAACAGTGCATCTAAGCATTCACTGAGAGGCAGGTCTGACCTCCAGGAAAACTAGGGCCACTAGCAACCATTGTGGAACAGTCAGAGAAAAGGGAGACTGAGAGTTTTGTCTCTGGCATCAAACATGACAAGACATAGGGCAAAAATGCAATCTCAGAACTCTACCCTGAAAATACAATCCAAGAACAAGTCCAGGAGACATTGACATAGGACAACTTGGTAAACATACACCTGAAATAGCTGAAATGATTGCAGTGGAAGTAAAGAAGCAACTCCATCAGGCTATAGAAGAGATCAGATCACACATAACTCTCAGGCAAAAAATGAAATGACAATAATAATGAAAGAAATGCTCTGCACATCTAGAGAAGAAGCAGATTAAAAAAATAGATGAACATGGGCAATGTATGGAAACTTTGCAAGAGCAATATAGGAATGATTTAAAATGCATGAAACAGACTCAAAGAGATTTCTAGGAAATCAAAACTTCCATTGAGAGCTTGCAAAACTGCTTGAACGAAGTCGAAGATAGAACTTCAGATCTTGAGAAAAGCATGGCAGCTAGTGGTTGTGAAAGGAAGGATCTCTTAAAATCAACAAGGGTCCAGGAAAAATCAATTCAACAGCTGCAAGACAAGAAAAGAGGAATAATGTCAGACCAACAGAAGTCAATGAAACAAGAAGAGGCAACACAAATTACATAAAAAGAATGTGTGCAGAAATAATACCAGAGAATTTCCTAAGCAAGGAAACAGAATCTGACATACAGTCAAATCAGGCATATAGAACTCCTACTAGTCATAACCATAATAAAACTATACCTAAACATATAATAAATCGAGATCCCAGATCTTCAGCAAAAGAACACATTATTAAAAGCTTCTAGAGAAAAGAAACAGATCACCTATAAAGGAAAGCCCATCAGAATCGTGGGGACTTCTCAACACAAGCCATCCAATAGAGAAGAGCATGGAGCAAAGTATGACAGGTCCTAAGACAAAATAGCTTCCAACCAAGATTGATGTATCCTGCCAAACCATCCTTCAAGTTTAATGGAGAAATAAAGTATTTCCACAACAAAGAGCAACTGAAGAACTTCATGAGTGCCAAACCATCCTAACAAAAAGCACTAAAAGACATTCTACACAGAGAAGAAAATGAATGCAATTTCAAGAACAACAATAGAAAGGAACCCTCAAGAAGAGCAAACAAGTAAACAGGTAGGAAAAGTAAGAAACCAACAGAAAGTAAATAACATGACAATGATAAGCCAACACATATCATTTATAATCGTTATGTAAATGACCTCAATTCAGCAGTCAAAAGAAACAGACTGGCAGAGTGGATTAAGAAACAAAATTCAACAATATGCAGTATACAGGAAACACATTTTACTGTAAAGGAAATCCATAGACTGAAAGTCAAAGGATGGAAAACAATCCTCCATGCAACAGGAACACAGAAAAAAGCAGGAGGAGCTGTTATGTTTGCAGACAATGTAAACTTCAAACCAAGAACAACTGAAATAGATAAAGAAGGTCACTACATACTTGTTAGGGGAAAACTGCAAGAGGATGAGATAACAATCCTAAACATATTTGCACTAAACCCTGGAGCACCAAACTACATAACACAAATCTTAATGGACATGAAAACCCATATAATTAATAACACTATTATAATAGGGGTTCTCAACACCCCTTTGACACAAAGAGATAGGTCAACTATACAAAAAATCAGCAAAGAAGTAACAGATCTGAACCAAATCTGTAAACAAATGGACTTAGTTGATGTATACAGAGTGTTCCACCCCACAACACCAGAATACACATTTTTCTCAGCTGCACATGGGACTTTGTCTAAAATAGACCACATTCTACCTCATAGAGCATACCTACCTAAATGCAAAAACATGAAGTTATCCCTTGCATATTATCTGACCACAGTGCAATGAAATTGGAAATTAATGACAAAAGGCACTCCAAAAACTCCATAAACACTTGCAAATTAAACAACAATCTCCTGAGCAACCAATGGAGTACAGAAGAAATTAAAGAAGAAATTAAAAAATACCTACAAACAAATGAAAATGTAGATACAACTTACCAGAATCTGTGGGATGCAATGAAAGCAGTCCTCAGAGGGAAATTTATAGTGGTGAACTCACACATGAGGAAAACAGAAAGAGAACAAATAAATAGCCTAATGTGGAACCTCAAACTTTTAAAAAAAAAGAAGTCAAGCCCAAAGCCAAAACAAGAAAGGAGACTATAAAGATCTGGGCAGAAATTAATGCAATTTAGATGAAGAAAACACTACAAAAAATAAGTGAATCAGCATTGGTTCTTTGAAAGAATAAATAAAATTGATACACCCCTAGCCAAACTTACCAAAAAAAGAAACAACTCAAATTGATGTAATAATGAATGAAAAGGATGAAATTACTGCAGATTCTGTAGAAATTCAGAAGATCATTAATTCTTACTTTGAAATTCTTTGCTACAATAGAATAGAAAACAGAAGAAATGGACAGATTTCTATGTGTGTAAGAATTACCAAGGTTGAGTCAAGAAGATATAAAAATCCTGAATAATCCAGTATCAATTAATGAGATTGAAAATGTGATTAAAATCTTACTGACAAAGAAAAGCCCAGGCCCTGATGGATTCACAGCAGAATTTTAAAGAAATTCAGAGAAGATTTAATGGTAACACTCCTCAAACTCTTTAATGAAATTGAAAAGGAAGCAATTCTCCCTACCTCATTTCTAGAGGCAAGCATTTTACTGAGATCAAAACCAGAGAAAGACCCAAACAAGAAAGAGAGCTACAGATCAATCTCACTAATGAATATAGATGAAAAGATACTCAATAAAATGCTAGCAAATAGAATGCAGAAAATCATGAAGAAAATCATATATCACAACCAAACTCATTCATTCCAGGAATGCAGGGATGGCACAATATTCACAAATCAATTAATGTTATGCAGCCTATCAATTCAGCTGAAAACAGAAACCATATGATCATCTCAATAGATGCAGAGAAAGTTTTTTGACAAAGTCTAACATGCATTCTTGATAAAAAAAAAAAGTACTTACAAAAATAGGAATGGATGGTCTTTACCTCAACCTGATCAAAGCCATCTATGACAAACCAACAACCAGCATCATACTAAATGGACAAAAACTGAAAGCTTATACTTTAAAATCAGCAAAAAGACAAGGATGTCTGCTGTCACCACTCCTGTTCAAAATAGTTCTGCAAGCATTAGCCAGATCAATTAGACAATAGCAGAAATAAAAGTACTAAGAATAGGAAACAAATAAGTAAAACTATCACAATTTGCAGATGACATGAAACTCTACATGGAAGTCCCCAAAAACTCCACAAGAAAACTCCATGAATTAATTGACAAATTCAGCAGTGTAGCTGGATACAAAGTCAACACCCCAAAATCAATATCATTAATGTATACAAACAAACAGACTGAGAGAGAAATTAAGGAAACCATACCTTTCACAATAGCACCCAAGAAATTGAAACATTTAAGAATCAATCTAACAAAATGAAGTAAAAGTTCTATTCAATGAAAACTACAGTACTCTGAAAAAAGAGATCAAAGAGGATTTCAATAAATGGAAAAATATTCCTTGATCATGGATAGGAAGAAGCAACATTGTGAAAATGACCATACTACAAAAATTGTTGTACAGATTCAATGTATTTCCCATTAAACTATCATTAGGATACCTCACAGATCTAGAGAAAACATTCTTCAAATTCATCTAGAACCAGAAGAGACCCAGAATAGCAAAAGCAATCCTGGGCAACAAGGACAAGTCACAGAGAATTACAATCCCTTACCTGAAATTATACTATAAAGTTACTGGATTAAAATCAACATGGTACTGGCTAAAAAACAGACCAGAAGATCAATGGGACAGATTTGAAGATACAGATACAATCACAAATACACTCAGCCACCTAATCTTTGATAAAGGGTCCAAACAAAATCACTGGAAGAAAGATAGCCTCTTTAGTAAATGATGCTGGAAAAATTGCTTTGCCACCTGCCAAAGACTGAAAATAACCCAAGTTTATCACTATGCACCAAATTCAAGTCTAAATGGATCACAGATCTCAATATTAAAATAGAAACACTAAAGCTATTGGAAGAGAAAGTAGGTAAAAACTTTGAAGACACAGGTGTAAGGCAGAGAATTCATGAACCAAAACCAAACTGCCTATGGAATACTTCAAAAATCAACAACTGGGATCTCATCCTACTGACAAGTTTCTGCACATCCAAAGAAATCACAAGCAGAGTAAAAAAGAAAACCCACAAATTGGGAAAAAAATTTAGCTGACTGTCCCTCAGACAAAGGTCTTCTATCTAGAATTTATAAAGAATTTTAAAAAGATCAGTCCCTTTAATTCAAAGACCCAATGCAAAAATGAGTAGCTGAGATGAATACACACTTGTCAGATAAAGAAATACAAATGGCAAATACATGAAAAAATGTTCAATGTCATTAGTTGAGAAATGTAAATTAAAACAACACTGAAATTTCACCTCACCTCAGTAAGAATGGCTATCTTTAAGAAATTAACCAATAACAAATGCTGGTGAGGCTTTGGAGAAATAGGAACTCTTCTCCACTATTGCTGGGAATGCAGTCTGGTGAAACCACTGTGGAAATCAGTTTGGAGATTCCTCAGCAAATTAGGTCTAGAGATCCCATTCAACCCAGCTATTCCCCTTCTGAGTATTTTCCCAGAAAATGTGAAAATGTCATATCACAGCGATATATGTGCACCCATGCTCATAGCAGCACAATTTGTAATTGCTAAATTGTGGAAGCAACCCAAATGTCCATCCACTGAGGATTGGATAAAAAATCATGATACTTTTTTTATAGTGGAATATTACTCAGCTATAAAGAAAGATAAACTTGAACCTTTTATAAGCAAATAGTCACAACTAGAGACCATACTCATAAGTGAAATAAATCATACCTGCATTTGTAAGCAACATATTGTCTCACTAGTGTATGTACCGGAAAGAATAAATAAAAACTAGGAGGCATGACAGACATTGTGAAATGAAATGAAAATGCTCAAAAGTAATGGGCAACTGGGATGTGGGAAAGAAGAAAGGAAAGAGGGGGAAATCATGTATGTATGTGTATACAGGATAGCTAACAGTTGTACTACTGTCCTCTATTGCTTTACTGAAAGGAACAATTTTTGATTACTTGTTTGTTCGGTACTGCATGTCTCTATTTTTTTCCTGAGAAACCACTTTGAAGATATCAATATATAATACAACAACCACTATTAATTTCCTACCACTTTGTCTGTAACTCTGTATTGTTCATATTTTTCTTATGCTATTTTGTAAATGGATGTCTGTTTGTTAATGTTTTCCTTCTTTTATTTTTAAAATAAATTTTAAAAAATAAAAAGCATATGTAGTATTTAAGGAAACATTACATAAGACCAAATCCATGAAACATAATATATGTATGCATCATGTGATCTATATGCATTATTTTATTTTCTTATCATACCTCATATATGACATCTAACTTCATGATCACCTATACTTACATAGTAATCACATATAATCCTCTTGAAAATATTACTCCTTGTGGATAAACTTAGTGCCTACAAACACCAAACCCTTGTGGAAATATACATGAACCAAACAAGCCAAGGCCCATGCCAGTGAGCTTCCTCCTGTGTTTAGCCTTCACAATGAAACAATACCTTCCTGCTTCCTCACAACCCAGGCACGGCAATTAGAGACTCAGACAACTTCTCTACAACGAAGCACTAGATGTATTTAACGCCAGACGCTTAGTCTGGCTTCCTGCCTCGCCTTGCCTTTTCTTTCTCACAAAAGCCACATAAACCTTTTTATCCATGATTTGTCATCACTTACTCCGCCACTTTACTGAGCCTGGTACCTCCCTGCATGGCACGAGAACGGAGTGGTCCTTTCTCTTTGGAATGGAGCTATTTGTTCAAAAACCTTAACTTCTTCAACCATTGACCTCACCAAAGCTGAGTAAATTCTACATTTTAAACTCATAAGTGTACAAGTATTTCTGCATTTTATCTGTGTATCTAATATGAACAAGAATTTTCTGATATAATTCAATAATTTTATCATTCTGAACTTCTGTAAACTGATTAAATGTCTATACTCAAGAAATAGTTTAATTTTATATTCTAGACTATTTAATTATTTTGGCCTTCTAAAACACCAGCATTGAGAATAACACAAATCAGTTTGTAGAGTTTATAAAAATACTTGTGGTGACCTTTTAGCACACATTTTGAATATTAAAATTTGCATATTAAAATAAAATTTAAAATACTGAAATATATTAATATGATACAACAAGCACTTTTCTAGTAAAACCACCAGTAGAGTTTTTTCTTGAAATATTTGCAAGGCTTTTCTTAAAGGAATTTAAAATTAAGGAGAAAAAAATATAAGCACAAAGTTTTCAAAAGATCACCCTGTGTACGTGAGGCCAATAATCAAGTTCTTATTATTTTATATTTTTTCATTTTAAACAATCAGTTTATTTCAATAACAAGACACAACTAAAAGAGAAAGCTACCTAGGCTTCTTTTTCAAGAGTAATTTTCAGCTATGTATGTAGCTGTCTATAACAGCTACATATAAAAAAGTTATAAAATTGTCCTTGGCTTTAAAATGGTAAATGAAAAATTTTACAATTCTCTAATCAAACAAGGCATGTAAGGTTTTTATGTTGTTGTCTGTCCTGTTAAATTTGTGAGAGCAAAATGACTTCCTGGAATATAAAGGTAAGAGCTGATGTGCAACCACTAATGGAGAAAGGGGATTATTGTCCCAGAACCGGTATTTCCCCACACCCCCTCCACTTGGTGTCGGTGAAATGCACCGTCGGCGATATGGTAAAGAAACACGCAATACGGTTGTGCACACACCAGATACTTTATGTACAATGAAGGAACAAAGAGGGGTTAAATGAAAGATCAGAGAATGCTATACTGCAGTAATCAGGATGCCGTGGAACCAAGTTGCAGTTTTCTGATTGAGAACGTGTTCTTGGTCTGTAAGGACAGAGCTCTGGAGTACGGTTGAGGCAGGTTCCCTTTAAGTTGACCCCTTCTGTCTGCTGCGGGAACACGTCGGTTGCATCGTCGTCCTCCTTTTCCACTGTGTCTGTAGATATGTCTGTTCCACTGATTGGCTACTCATCAAATTGGAACCCGATCTCATTGAAAATCCTGTTGTTCATAGTAGGCTTTCATTAGTTTACTAAGCGGTGTGTGCCTACTAAAATGCACGACAGAACCACCCTACCCCACCACCCTCAAGTGCAGGTACTTGTTCTGTGTCTTCACTCCTTCCTTGGGCTTTTTGACCATCCTAGTGAGCACCCAAGTTTTCTCTGATGTCACTTCACAAAATATGTACCAAGTATGCACCACACAAGCATACCAGGTTTTTATTTTATATTTAATTTTTCCTAACGTAAAAGTAACTTCTCTTGATATCTGTTCATATAGATTGATATTGCCACTAGACTGTAAAGGAAATATATGAATTTTAACATATTTTCATTTAAACTCATGTTCAAATGACACTGCCATAAACTCTTTTAGACAAAAAATAGTGAAACAATCCATTTTTTTCTAGTACAATGCTCTATAGTTCTCAAATATATTTTCTTCATCAAAATAAATGTTATAAAAATCACCACAACTTCTTATGAACTATATCATTTTCAGAATTGCTGAAGCCATTTTCTTTTTACAATTTGTCTGAACTGAATTTCTTTAAAATCGAATCTCCTTACCAAGGACTGGATACCTAGGCCCCTCCTACTGCTCAGGTGAGGTCCATGTGGCAGCTTTAGACTGTTTAGAGGTGTGATGTAACCATTTCCTGTTTGCAGAAACATGGAACTCACTACCAGTATTCATTTAATTTTCAGTGATTAAGAATTGCTACCTTTCCTAAAATGCCTCTAGTATAAATACAATGCTGCAAATATAATGATAAATTTTGTTTCCAAATATTATCAATGTACTAGATGGATGAAAGCATAACAGTAAAAGTGAAATATTTTGTGACAAATGTTGAGTAAGTTCGGACTATAATCAGGAGTTATCTTGGAGTAAATGTTACTGCTTCAAGCACTGTGAGTGAATATTCTTGAGACTGGCATAAGAAAAATTTTGCAAGAAAATCAGTAAGTATAAAATAGATTACATAGTTGTATTACAATGCTTAAGTTTTATTGTTAGCTTCCTGGAAACTCTTACACATTCACATGGAAATGCTGTATCTGGTTTAACACAAACAGAAATAATACTCAGAAATGCTAATGAAATTATATTTATCTTTTTCACTCCTCGTCCTTTGGTTTCCCTTGATTTCCATGTCAAATTTGACCTAACCATTTTAGATCCTAGCAGTTCATAAGCAGCGTTGGGATTGATTATATATTGTTGTGAAGTCAGATATACCTAATGGCATAGATAAGGAAAAGGAATAGACTTTTTTCCAGACTAGAGAAGGATGGGGAATGGGCAGGATGTCACAATAGTAACAGATGTCTCCTACGGTATAAGCCAAGCTCTCAGAAATGAGAACATGAGAATAGGGTAAGAAGAAGCACTAAATTGAGGGGTTTTACTCCCAGCTCTCTTTTTGGAAATTCTAGGACCATTAGTTCCCAAGATAATGACTTAGTCATCATGTGCCAGTGGCCAGATGGTTAATGTATCTTCAGATACCTGAGGATCCTGAAGATGGTAAGTTTCTGGATACCACAGTGGGATCCTCGGTCCCTCCTATTGCCACGGGTCATATACACAGTACTCTTCCCTGTCTGTGTCCAGGCTGACACATAGCAAACAATGACATTTAGCTTGCCCATATTCACAGTGAGAACATTCTAGAATTTTGGACAGTTCTTTGATATGAATAGCTCATTTTGACATCTGCTTTATCAAATAGCCAGTTCAATTATTCTGTAAGAGGGAAATGCATCCACAACCATTGGATAACAGTCACATGAAAGCATCTAGATTAGATGCAATTTTGGTTAGTCAAGTAATTGTTTATGTGTAGTGAAATCAAGCTTCTCCAGTTCCTCTGTTTAATGACACTTTACAGGTGTACAGCAGTGGAGCACTTACGGAAAGGGGAGGGCATGAAAAACTATGAAGTCTTAGTAGAAAAAAGCAATAATGGCACGGAAAACAAGGGGACATTTTGAGATTTAATGGAGGTCAAATCGAAAATGATATTTCTAGAACATACAATGTAATGCAATCAAATGCAAGAAAATAAGTTTGTAAAATTTCTATACAGTTTTATAAATTTAATTTTCTATGTTCTTCCAGTTAAAATTAAAAACTCGACCTTCAGCCTCCTAATACATTTTCTAGGATTTTTTCTTCCTTTCTAGCTTTGTGTTGTAACTGTTTACTTTCAGTGTTTGCTTCAAATAAATTTTATATATCCTTGAAATGACCTCCTACATCTATGAAATTCAGGAAGTTGATAGACATTTTTATGAAACTAAAAAATTATTATATACATTATCAAGTAGAAAATGTGATTGGCTTGCATTATCAGAATATCCCAGGGCTTAGATCAATAATGATAGCAATTTTTGCATACATAAAATTTTAAGAAGCTTAATAAAGAACTGCTTTAACTCAAAGAGCACACCACTAGACCAAAATGACTTACAAAATAAAAGTTATGATTAATTTAAAGTAGCTTTGCTCAACTATTAAGAAACATACAATAAATATTTGAAATATCAATAGAAATATATATGCATGATCATTTAAAATGCTGTATTTATTTTATTAAAAGCTTTAGAGTCTATCCTTCTTTACTAGAATGCATATGTGCATAACGAAAAAGAACATTACCTAGAGTTAGTGGCTAAGTAGTCTTAGAGTTATTTTTGTATTTTATTTTTAAAAGTCAGATCTAGGGGATGGGGTGTAGCACAGTGGAATAAGTGCCTGCCTGACAAGTGCAAGGTCCTGCGTTCGATCCCCAGTACTGCAAAAAAAAAAAAAAAAAAAAAAGATCTAGGAACCATCAGCCCCACTATTGCCCTGTTCTCATTCACAATTCACAGTACTAAACCTACAATGTGCTTCTCAAAATAAATATGGATTTTAATAGGAGACCAGGTAATTTAAGGCGCTTTGAAGGGTTGTTCAAGAAATTTATGGCTGAATTTGCTTACTTATAATTTTTAAATAAGCTAAAAAAGATGTTAATAATTGAATGTTGCCAGTATCCAGACAAAGTACTCAGAAGAATGTGATACTGGTGAAAGTATTAACAAAGAGATCAAGGACAGCGATAGACATCCCAGAAATACACTCGCAGAAGTGTAGTCATCCGAGTATTGATAAAAGACACACAATCGGGCAAAGACAGTCTTTAATAAATGACCATGGAAACACTGGACATCTGGATGCAAAACAAATTAATATAAATCCAGACTTTGCAAGCTTCACATAAAGTAATTGAAAGTGAACCATGGTCTTAAATGTAGACTTCAGGGCTGGGGATATAGCTCAGTGGAATAAGTGCCTGCCTGGCAAGTGCAAGGTCCTGAGATCGATCCCCAGTACCACCAAAAAAAAAAAAAAAAAAAAAAACCCACATAGGCTTCAAAACTGTAAAACTCATAAAAAATAACCTACAAGAAAGCCTAGGTGATGTTTTTATTATGACTCTAATAGCAAAGATATAATCTATTGAAGAAATAGTTAAACAAACTGCCTTCATTACAACTGAAACTTCCTGCCTTACAAAAGACAGTGACGAACATGAAACAATGGTTTTCAGAAGTGGTTAAAAGATAGGGGAGAAGGATCCCTAGCCAGAAAACAGAGAATACTTAGGGTGATAAAAATATTTCATACTGCATTATGGTGGTGCGTACATGTATATATATGGTCTAAAGCTTCAGAATATATAATGCCTAGAATGAACTGAAAAGTGAGTTGTAGACTTTGGGCAGTAATAGTTTGTCCATGCAGTTTCATCAGTATCTACAGATGGACCACTCCGGGGATGCATGTTAGTAGTGGAAAGGTTGTATAAATGTGATGAGAAAGTTCTGAGGAACTTGCAACTTTCATTCTGTTTTTCCGTGAAGATTTTCTAAGAAATAGTTTATTAAATGAAAGTAAATACAAGCAACCTAATGTGTTTGTATGGTTACAAATGTACATATTCATATGTATGCACAAAATCCTGACATAATGGCTACATTCATTATGAGGAGTTTTTCCATGTATAGAACACACCTTAATTCTTTTTTACCATTGATCTCCCTACCTCCTCTCCCCTCCCTCCATCTCTTATTTCAAAGATTCAATCTTATTTACAAATTTCCCTGTGACATATTTGGAAAAGCATCTATCAGAAAGTAACTGAAAGTTCGTTTCCATTTTAGAATATTGAAATAATTATTTTTAGGCTGGTTCTCCATAAACTTCTTCTATCTCTGAGAATATGTGAGGCAAAGAGCGAAAATTGAAGAAAAGAAGAAGGACAAGTACCAACTCTGATGCATGTAAAGGGCTCTGGGCGGAACTCTTGGTTCAAAGTTTTCTACTAATTCCAAGCTACCCCAGGGAGGATCAAATGCCCTAGGACCATGGCTATCCTAAGCTATTCCATTGCTTGCATCTGAAAAACAACAAAATGAGCTCACATTCTAGTGTCAGCCACCAGTGCACATGTTTTGCGTCGGGAAAAGCTAGAGACACTGTAACAGCTGCAGCACTCTGAAAGTAAATGCAGCAACCAGCACGGCACTTACATAGGTGCTACAACAGATACACGGTCAGAGGAGCACTGCAGTCGATATACGTAGATAATGCCACTGAATCTGCTTGATTAATTCATTTTTGTCAAGAAATTTTCTATCATCAAAATTTTATCACTAGAATATTTTCAGGTATGTAGACTTTTAAAACTTTCAAAAAATTTTCTCCTGATTATGTTTTATTGCAGTATTTTTTATTCGCGGGCTTATAATTTTCCTACTAAAAAGTATAAAATTGACTTCATTGAATAGGTGATATAATGCTTTTCTTGACAGAGTTTTGTTGCAAGAGCTCTGTAACTGTACAATCAATTGCTATTTGTTTTGAAGAGTATACACCATATACAAAATAAAAAAGAAGCTAAATTCTCCAGTGACATACTGTTATATTTTAGGCCAAAGAGATTCAGAAATATGTTTTTTTTCTAATTTTTCTGCAGCAATATTATATTTATTTCTATATTTTCTTATAACATTGCATATTTAGAAAAGTAATATTTGATCTTTTCTTTGTAGGTACTGCAAGTGACTAAAAATATTTTATATGACTAAAAATTCAGATAAATTCAGAGTGTTGCCCACTTGAAAAATCTATCAACCTTCTATTCAAGGGTTCTTTCACTCATCTTCAACATTATAAATTTATTTGTGTGATATTTTGATATTCTCTTCCTCACCATAATCAACAACTTTAAAGTAAAAACAAATCAACCAAATTATCAAACTACCCTATCTTCAAGTACAAAGTCAAAATCAGTAGATAGCAGTTAAGATTTTTGTAATCACACATTACTATATTCTAAAACTTAGTGGGTTTTTTGCCCAAATGTCTTACTTCTGTAGAAAGAAAGAAAGAAATTATGCAGCACTGGTTACCACATAACAGATGTAAAATTTTAGAAGCAGCTTGAGTAGCCCAAAATCAATATTAGTATTCCCAAATAAATTGTTCTACGTTAGACTGTTTTCCCTGCATTAGAAATTGTTAGTGCTGTACTTGAAACCAAAGGATCAACAGAAATAGAAAAGTAGTCTTTAACATGGGGACAATAGTGAATGCAACGCTTATAATTAAACGAGATGACAATGTTATCTGGACATTTATTAAATCTGTTTTGTCCTTCCAAATCAATCACTACATAGTCACTAACTGTTCAATTGATAAAACAGATGTATTAAGGAGAAGTGACTGCAGGAGAATCATGTGTTCTATATATCATCTCTCTCGTCACTCTTGGTAAAATACACATTACAATATGCTAACAATCTGCACACAGTAGGGCATGTCCAGCAAGTGTGCAGCTTGTGCGTCTTTCTGTGTGTTCATTGGCTGTAGGGAAAAGAAAGTGGAAAGATGAGAGGTTTTCTTATAAATAAGCTTGCTATAATTTTGAATTTTAAAGACTAGCAAAGAGGTCTAATAAATCATGCAAGTATCATCGCCATCATAGGAAGAGTACTCATTGCTTAACTTTTTTATTAAAAGTTTACAAAACTGTACAGTAGGCTAGTGATCAAAAATATCAAAAGGCTAGAAGTTAAAAGGTCATAGAAAGCAATGTAGACTTTTCTCCATGTGAAACGTGTCTGATAGGAAGCAGTAAAATATGCTCTCTGGAATGACATTTAAGTATAATGAAACCTTCAGTAACTGTTTAAAATATATGATAATATTTACTTGTGAAGATAAAAAAAAAAGCTTCACTTTTGGAGAAAAGTTTAATAATATTTTATCATTGTTCCATCAAAAGTATAATGTGATCCTTTTTGGATTTGTTACTAAAAAATTTGCATTTGAAAACATTTGCTTTGTTTTAAATTATTAAGATTTTGAAGATATTACTTCAAGCATAAAATATGTAAGAAATTTTTTTGCTCAGTGGAGATACCTTGTCTTATCAAAAGAATGAACTGTTTTGGAAATTGTATTTTGGCTTTTCACTTATCTCTAAAGGATTTGTAGTTCACTTTTCTTTCCGTATAAATATAACTGCAAAAAAACCCCATTTTATGCCACCTATGGATGCCACAAATTGCTTACTAATTTACATATACATACATTATATAACATAATACATAGGATGTGACCATAAGCAAGTTGTCCACTTAAGTTTTTAAGCTATGATGTAACAGACACGTGGACACTAACCCCTAACCACCCTCCTCTCCTGTGACACCGCTCTCCCACCGTTTACGCCCCTCTTGGAAGCAGGACCTAACGCTGTCTTTCATGAATGCCTTAAGTGTTTCTCCACGTTTCAGCTAAGCTAAACCGATTGGTCTTATTTTATGTTTGGTTCTTTACTTCTTCTTATTCAATATTTTAGATTTTGGAGAGAAATTTAAGACATTTTTAGGCTCATTTGTAAATTGGAGGAAGTGTGTGGCCTAAGGTACAAAGCATAACTACTGGGTGTTCATTGACTGTTTTCTTCGAAGTAGTGGCTCTACTGACAGCACAAGTTAATTAACTTCTCTGACGTACTACTTATTTCCTTTCTAACCTTAAAAGTATATTATCACAATGATAACTTGGCAGCTGATAGCATGTAGAAATAAATAGGCATATGTAAAATATTAAAGAACTACTCGATCTTGTTATTATGTAAACATTGGATTTTTTTTTTTTCAGTACCAGTGATCAAACTCAGGACTTTGTGCTTGGCAGGCAAGCACTTAATCCACTGAGCTGTATCCCCAGCCCACACACTTTCAGAATCTTTGAACGGACTCAGAGGTCCAGCATGTGGTACGGTGGGTGGAACTCTCCGCGCTGCATTCAGTTTCCCACCTGCTCCCTCCAGTGTCGTTTGTCACAATCTCCTTTCCTGGCAGCGTCCAAACTTCTACTGTTGCTCCATGAGCTTGAATTCTAAGCTAGAGAATAGGTGGTGCATGAAATAATTATTCAAAGACTACAAATTAGACAAATCTAAATGAGGGAAATATATCTTATGATAATAATTATTTCACAGCAGTACAAAGCCACACAATATTAGATAAGGTGTCTATACATTAAAATTTTATCATTTTTACAACCACATTTCTAATAAACTGTCATCATTTATTTCAGTAATTATGCTCCTATTTGCCATTTATAATTCTTTGATCTCGCCTCTCAAACTTCATAGAAGAATTCAGCAAGAAAATATTCCATCATGAGTGTATTTTATAAATTATTGGCTCAAAAATGTTTATTTTGGATAGAAAACAGTGAACTATAAAATTATGTCATAAAACTAGTGAAACATGAGACTACCCCAATCAATTGCTTAATTAAACTTAATAACTTTAAAATTTAAACTTTATTCATAGATTGAAGACAGAGAGGGATCACAATATGATATCAGTAGAAGGTCACTGAAAAGTCTTCGTTTTAAGGATGTGATCACAAACTATATTTCATCGTTTCTTTTTCACTTTCAAACCACTAGCAACCAGTGTTAAAAGTTCTTGACAAAAAACTTAATATTAAATTGGTAAACAAGTAAATATATTTCCTTTGTAAGAGGTCAACTGGCAGATGACAAAACCAATGCATTATGAGAAATAGGAAGACAGATTTTAGATAAACAATTAAAAAGAAGTTGATTAGAAGTAATCATCTATGGGGTTGTGATCTTAATGGTAAAAATGATTTGTTTTACTGAATAATATTTCAAACTTTAAGTATATACTATTATTTCTCTTTTCTTTAATAAGACATATAATTCATTAAAAATATTCCAGTGAAAAACTATGAGATGACTGAATTTTAAGATGAAAGATATCTAGGCTATTCCAACTGGGGAGATAACTCCTTAGAGTAATTTAATTATGCTTTTTAAGCTTGATCAAAGTTATTTTTACCTACACAAGGAAGAACAAAGTGAAAATAGGTCTAAAGTGAATTCACTGTGATTAATTTCTTTATTATACAATGCTCATAAAATCAATTCTTACTGATCTATTATTATATCCACCTCTATTGACACTATTAAAAATATATTTTTGACTATATCGTGATCCATTTAATCATTCACATTGTTTCCATGCAGACTTTGTAAGACTCTAGTTACTGGCACTACACAGACTTATAAGACATAGCCTTGTTTAAGGAGCTAGCAGCCCAGCAGAGATATTTACGTGATAAATTACAACAAAATGTGGTAAGATTTAGTATAGATATGTGTCTGATATTAAGATTTTTATGAAGAAGCCAAATAATTAGGTGAGAGAGAAGTCAAAGGATTGATCATATGTCATCTTGACATACTTGTATCATAATGCTTGGGAAATTCAAGCTAGGCAAACAGCAGGTTAAAACATACTAGTGTCAAGTTAGAAGGAATGAGTGCATTTCCAGTGTTATAAACTCAAATGCACTATCACTGACAAAAGATGGAAAGTTGAAACTCACTAATTTAAATGAAAGGAATATCATGGTGGCTTTTCATCATTACCATACTGATTTTATGCATCCAGTAAAAAAGGTTAACCATTCAGGTAAAAAGTTCTTATTTTTATTTCAGGAAAAAAAAATATTGTTTGGAAAATTGATTGAGATGGTACAATGTGCAGAAGTAACTATTTTCCCTCCTATGTTTAACTCTTAGTAGGAAAAATAGAATTCAAATGAATATTATTATAATACTGTAACAGGTAACAAAATGTCACTAGGAAACTGTCACTTTGAGTAATTCCTAAACTAACAAAGGCTAAGAGGAATGGCTTTATGTGGAAATAAAACAAGAAGCTACAAAGTTGACTTTCAGGTAACTACAGGGATGCTTTGAGTTTACAGACAACCTGTGGTAAAAGCTTAAGGGACACAAGGAAAACACGTAATCATTATGAGTGGGAAGGGTATCAAGGCTTGAGGACACTATTCAGGCTCTCTGAGGACTGGAGTTTGAAGATGGAATTCATATTTTATGTGGACCCTAAAGCTGTGAGTCAGTTACAAATTGTGGAGAGGCGAGTCATTTCTGCCACCCAAATGTGGACTCTCAGCAAACTGATAGTATTTTTCAACACTAAACACACAATTTTTTTCTGCACTTTTGGTGACAAGCTCTTTTAAACACGCAGTGATTTCAACAATTAAATGCTAGAAGAAAAACCTCAAATACAAACGAGCTCAAAGCCAGTAATCAGCTATTTTTAGAGCAGAAGGCAACTGCTTTAACCACTGCCCAGTGGATCTTTCTTTGATAGCATTTTTCATTACTATTATCATAATTTAATATCATATTTTGGCTTAATATTATATTTTTGCTCCTTTTAAACTATTGACAATATGGTATAAAGTACCTGAGCTGAGGAAAATACAACAAAATTTAGTAGCAATACATAGTGTATTCCCTTGCACAATGCAGCAAAGAATCCAGAAAACTTGTCTACATCCGAAGTCATCATGTGAGGTGTGTCTTAAGGGAAGTTTCTGCCACACAGGAAAGGCCAAAGGGGATATTGTGTTTGTGCAGGGAAAACAAATTTAGAAAATATCTAAGGTTCAGGAATGTGTTATTATGCATGTTAAATTCAGAGAAAAGATGAAAGGCTCCAACCTCCTTGGATCTTGTGCCAGGGTAAAGGAAGGTGAAGTAGTGACAATTGAACTGTTTTGAGGAAGTGCCTGAAAATTGAAGGAGACTAAGGTTAGTTATCTCCTTGAACTGTGGGCAAAGAATGCCGCTGACATCCTGTAACGAAAGCAAACCAAGAACAACAAACACAGGGCCATGGCAGAGTTCAGAGAAGTGACTTGGTAACTTCTCAGTAGTTAGCTTGTTAGTTCTACAAGTTATGCATGTAATGTGTGAATGTGTATTCCCACATATTAATTTTAAACCTGCTCATTAGTTTTAGTTACTGTTCTCATTGCTGAGAAAAAATACCCAACACCAAAATTAAAGGAGGAAAGATTTATTTAGCTCACATTTTGTAGAGGTTCCAGTTCATAACTGGTTGGCTCCAAGGCAGGTGAAACGACAGACAAGTGTTGGAGAGGAAAAGTAGTTTGCAGCAGGGAGTATGTAGCAAAGCAGCAAGGGACAGCCACAGCTCTTCCTATCCCTTATATCTTATCCGGGCTACTAAGGGTGGGCAGCACCCCACCTCAATCCCAGCGCCCTTGATCCTAGCACTACACCATGAATCAATTCCAGTGTTCCGCACTCTAGATCCAGCCACCTCTGAAAACCCCCACCTATAACCACATGAGGTCTGGGGCGGCATCTAAACACAAGTCATAACTAGATTTAAATTTGTTCATCTGCAAAAGCAAAAACAAAGACAAAACAAAAAAGGAACAGGCCGGGAATGGTGGTACAGGCCTGTAATCCCAGCACTCGTGAGGCTGAGGCAGGAGGATCATGGTGAGTTTGAAACCAGCCTGCACTACAAAGTGAGCTCAATGCCAGCGTGAACTGTGTGAAAAGACCCTGTCTCAAAAAGACAAAAAAAAAATTGTTTATCTGATAAGTTCTTTAGTGAATGAGAGGTCATATTATGCATTAAGAGTGGTGCCATAGTTTCAAAATGAGGAATTCTATCCCAATAACTGAAAATTTGGTGCTAAGAAAATAATTTATCTATCTCTCAGTGTCAGTATTCCCATCTTCCAAACTTGCCTAAGATTTACACTACTTGTCTAAAGTACTAGAGGTTCATACAAATAATGTACACCTAGTGTACTTTAAATGTGCCTTGCAACAGGGTATATATATTCAACAAAAACAGCTATCTTTGGGTAATACGTAGCAGATACAAAATATAGAGCAAAGGTTAAAACTGTGCAAAAACTTCTAATCTCTACAGTTCGTCTCCACTGAAAAACGTGCTCTAAGCCATCACTTTCTTCCTTTTGTTTTACTGAAAGAACCTGCTAGACGATCTCCTCAACTCCAACAAACCATGTCTGCTGCCCTAAAATTCATTCATTCTGCAACAAAGTCATCCATTCAAAAGTTATTTGCCAGGAAAAAAAAAAAAAAAAAAAGTTATTTGCCCAAATGTGTCAAAAACGGGAGTGATTTTGAACCGCACTTACAAAGCATTTTCAGAGAGCTGACTTGGGCACAGGCCGCTCCCGAGCTGGGGTCGCCCGTGGCTCTGCCCTCGCTCACTACTTTACTCACAGTCGTTTCTGTGCCCCAGTGTGTGGTCCCTGTGCTGTTCCCCAGGCCCGCCAGCTCTCGTAAACGCCCCTACAGCTTCACCTTACAGCTGTGATCTTCCGTAACCATGTCATCCTAAGGCTGCTCCTTTTCAGCAGATTTCTCAGTTTAATTTTCAATTTATCACAAATATCATCCTTCATCATATAATCTAAAGCTAATTTTAAATTTATTGTTTTTGGGGCTGGGGATATAGCTCAGTGGAATAAGTGCTTGCCTAGCAAGCGCAGGGTCCTGAGTTCGATCCCCAGTACCGCAAAAAAAAAAAAAAAATATTGTTTTTGAAATATTTCTGAATTGAATTATTTGGATTCTTGCCTTTTTCTGTGTACTATTGCTCGAATTTAATTCTTGGAAGCAGGGGTGTATTCTTATATTCATCATCCTATTTTTACCACTTAAAATAGAAGCTGACACATAGCAGATGCTTAACACATAGTTACAGAATGTATGGAATTGAAATTACATTACTATGAGATTTTCTCTAGGAATTAAAGAGAACATTGCAGCTACTGTCTACATAAAATGAAAACATAGACATACATGGAAATGATAGAGACACATCGCAAAACAATCTCCTTAACTAGAAAAGTTACATATAGCATTTCTATAAGATCCCTATAACATTGAAATATGCACTGTTTATTTACTAACAAGATGAATTTGATTAGCATTTCTTCAGAATCTTCAGAAATGCCAATTAATAATGTTGCAAAAGAAATATATTATGAAAATTGAGGTGCGAATCACTGTTATGCAGACTGGGACATAATGCAGTACGCTTTAAGTCTGAGAAGAGAGGTGTGGACAGTGTGGAGAGGAGGACGTTCTGTGGAAGAGAAGCCGTGCTAGCCACATGTGCACTTGACATTTCAGAGTGGACATAACATAGTTAGTATTAATAAACTTTATTTTTTCACATAAGCACTTGAAATCCTCTGTGCATTAAACAATTATAACACATTCTAGTTCAGACCAGACACATATGAAGCGTGATTAGAGTCAGGTGCGGTGATGCACACCTGTAAGTTCAACATCCTGGGAGTTTAGGCAGGAGGATGCCAAGTATGATCCCAGCTTGGGCAGTTTAATGACTCACTGAGACCCTGTCTAAAGTACACACACACACTCGCACACATACACACACAAAGTAAAAAAATAAATAATTACCAATATCATGGGTAGTAGATCTGCACAAAAACCTGAGTTCAATCCCCACTATTACCAAAAAAGAAAAAACAAAATGCTCATCAGGAACACGTAACTGATGTGTATTGCACTGTTCCAGGTTATGCCAAGCAACAGTCTGTGTCCTTTAGTCTAGTCGTCAAATCACAGATAACTGGCTCACTTTTTCACGTGTTTTGTTTACTTTATAGTAAACTGCAGTTCCTCAGTCATATGTTTTCTATGTATTTTAAATGGAGGGCAAAAGAAAGAAATGGAAAAATGAATCCACAATGAAATATCCTGCAGATCATCAAGAACTGTGAGTCAAATGGTAGGATGCCATTAAATATGCATGTAAGAACAAGAGGCCTGCAAAGTTGATATAGTAGAAAGAAAAAATACAGGTTTAGACATATTAGAAAGAAATAATACATCAAGATACATATATAGTACATATGGGGAGAGTTATTGCAAAGAGCTAATTTAAAAGTTTGGAGCTGACAAGGTCCATCCTCCTTCAGAATTATATAGGAGGGTAGAAAGTTGATGTTAACTGTGATGGAGAGTACACTGCAGAGAAAAAAACTGAATTAACTGTAGTAAGAAGTTTAGCAAAATCAACCATAAAAATTGAAGTTATATAAATTAACATTGAAAGTTTCTCACACTTTAGTGTTCACAATTAATGTCTTTTAAAAAAGGACAACTGGAACCATGATGATGCACAGAAAACTGTTAACTCAAAATAAAACAGCATCTTCATATTACCAGTTACATTAAGGAATTATTCAATATTGTGATTGTATTAATGTAAATCTGTAATTATATCTACCACTTTAATTATTATAAAAATATACCGTATTTGTAATTATACCCACCACTTTCATTATTAAAGAAAATCATGTTTGTTTTTTTCACTCTAAAATGTATGGTTTTGCCTCACACAAGTCACCATTTGTAGCATCCATATTTCAATCAATGCTCTTACAATTTTCAGAAACACATTGTGGCACAATTCATATTCTATTAGACCACATTAGACAGGCTGTTATCTGAACTGTAGGGACCAAGTGAGGCTTTTCGGTAATATCATAAGCATGAGGCTAGGAGTATTCATTTTCTTCCACAATTTAAATATATTAACACAGTAGCTTAAAAATTCACCAACAAAGGCTTATTAAGAATTAAAAATGTTTAAAAATGTAAATCAAAATAGGTTATTTTGCTGAAATTGTTAACAAAAAGTCACTCCCTCCACAATTCATGGAAAGAAGGAAATAGTATTTTACAGTTTATTAGCTATACCACGGGATTAATTAAGGCACTTCTAGAAAATGTATTAAGCCTCTAGAGCATCATTTGGTAAATTTCTGCTTTAGTACATTAAATGGTATCTAAATCATTATAGTGCTCGCTTCCTTCTTATGCTAACCCTGAACTTTTCTACTATTAAGGATAAATGCGGCCCAGGGTATTGAAAGCTGGAATATGAGAAAGAGACTAATGGCTGGCAGTGCTGGATGGATCCCGGGAGGCACGTGGACCTCCGCTTTCCTGAGAACTCAGACGCGGATGGTGTGAAAGCTCGGTGGATGGGAGCACAGGCTTCTTCTGCGCTGGTCCATAAAGCAGCTGGTCTTTTCATCCTATTCCTTTCCTGTAGCGCTTGATAGTGTGCAATCAATGACGATGTCATAGAAGTAATAATCCAATGGCACAGAAGTAGCAATATATTCAATTTTACATATTATACAGTATTAATAATTGTAAAATGAATTACATGCTTAATTTTTTTTTTTTTTTGGCGGTACCGGGGATTGAACTCAGGACCCTGCGCCTGCTAGGCAGGCGCTTATTCCACTGAGCTATATCCCCAGCCCTACATGCTTAATTTTATTGGTTATAACATTTATATTAATATATTTAATAATGAAATGCATGCTCATATGACGCATATTCAGAGTATACAATAAACATTTTAAAATTACATTCTGATATATAGGGAGCTTTGGGGAAGTCTACATCCTAGTGCTTGTGGCCCTTTCTCAGTCTAATCATGCTTGTTCATTTAGCGCATGCTCCTGAGAGGCGAGTGTGTGCTCTCAAATGCATGGCATGTCTGCACATGTATAAAACGCACTTCACATGTATGACTTAGCAGGCATACATAATTGCTACATGTGATAGAAGTAAGTTTGTATATTTACCGCCATCCCTGCATTTATCTTTTCGCAACAAAATAATATTCCTTGGTGCCACTCTCCGTATTTTAAGAGAAGCAAAAGTTTCATAATTGTAAACAATTATTTTTCACTCATTTACAGATGAACATTTATGTCAGTTTTATTCTCTTTGACGTAGCTGATACAAACAATAACATACCTATAATATCACAAAACATGATTTATAGGGGGTATGTTTTCAGAAATGTGCAAACCATAAGGAATATAAAATATTTAAGCACAGTTACTTCCCCAGTATGCTCCTACATGCCTCCAGAATGGCACTCACTGTGCATACGTGGTGAGGCAGTCGTGGCTGTTGTTTCACATTCATTAGTAGAAAAGGGGACGTCATACAGAATGAGTATTTATATCAAATATTATTTTCCTGTAAAACTTTCCACAAATTTTCCCCAGATCAAATTAGCTACAGTAATGTTAGCATTATACATTTATTAGTGTATAATACATTACATTCCTATACTTAATAAATGGACTATGCAACATGTGCATCACCCACTCCCTTCCCCTTCTGTGCCTCAGGGGAGCTCATGAGACACGACACCTGGGGAGAGTAAACTTGTTGTTACCAAGACGGCGATGAATAAGTGGCATTTAGACATGGGATATATCTGCATAAATTTTATTTTCTCTGAACTGGTTTACCAAACGTCATAAATGATGTTTACAAAAATATCATGTTCTACTCCTTCCATGGACATATGTAAGAATTTCTAAAGAATAGATGCAAACAAAAAAAGGCCTGAATTATTGATTTCAATAAAAACATACACATTTTCTATAGATTTTCATACCGCGTTGTACCTTTCTGCGACAAAATACCTGAGAGAGGCAACTTAAAGGAAGAAAGGACTTATTTCATCTTCTTTGGAGGTTTTAATCCACTCTCATTCAACTCATTTTTTTCGGGGTATGTGGTGAAGCAGAGCATCATGGGGAGGGTGCACGGTGGAGCAAAGCCGCTCACCTCATGGTGCCTGGAAGTGTGGGGGGGTGATCAGTCTGCATTGTATCCTCAGTAACTTATTTCCACCAATTAGTTCTCACATCCTACAGCTTCCACCACCTCTCAACAATACATAAGGTGGAACCCAGCCTTTAGCACATACGCTTTTGTGAGGCATTGTAGATCCAAACTATGTCACACATAATACAAACCTATTTGCATATGATGACTACATGCATTATTTAAGCTAGAATCTTACTGACAACGAAAGAAAGACTAGTTCTAATTGTGCCAGGTTAACAGGCAATTAAATGCAAGTGTGCTAAACCAAGTGGATAATTGCGTCAGGCTGTAGCTATCCTTATGACCAGCGTAATACCTAATGCAAAGAAATGAGCCCAAAGTTTGAAGGTTATTTGAAAGATGATAAAAATGAATTATAGAGTATATGTCTCCTTGTAATTTGACTCTTTTCCATTTTGAGGGTAGTTCTTTACATCTCATCTTTTTATCGATTTGGGATAATAATACTGGATTCAGACATTAATATGAACACACACATGATATATGAACTGGCATATCTTTCTACCTATCTACAGAGAAACAGAGAGAGAAAGTAATCTCTTACCTTCTTAATTAGCAACAAGTTCTTCAAATTTGGTTTTAATTAGTGATTGAATAAATTAATGTATTTAAATATATGTCTCTTTCATATTGTGGCTTT
The DNA here is from genome assembly GCA_004027595.1 of Dinomys branickii. Lineage (NCBI taxonomy): Eukaryota > Metazoa > Chordata > Mammalia > Rodentia > Dinomyidae > Dinomys > Dinomys branickii. The sequence continues at coordinate 35,417 of PVLD010006350.1, forward strand.
AAATTGCATATAATTTTATTGAAAGGAGAAGTAAATAGCTGAGTATCTTAATATATATTTTCATGAATTCATTTCTTTTTTCTTGCTGCTGATTGGCTATTTGAATTATCCTGGGAGATCTTCTTGCCAAGAATCATATATTTATTTCTAACATTTTGAAATTTTCTGTTTATAGCCCATTGAACCACTACTATGTCATTAACAATAAATGATTTAATTACATAAGGAAGGAGAAAATTCCTTTTTTCGAGTGCATTGCCAACTACCCAAAAACCATTTATTGCATAGTTCTTCCTGATTTTAAAGACAAGTACAACATCACTCTTTAAAATTTGATAAGAAATTTTACTTATGAATAATTCATTGCTATAGACATATCTTTTCATAAAAAATAGAAAAATTTATAAAACAGAACTCTAGTTTCCAAGTGGTGTATAGGATGAGCACAGGACTCAGGTTTCTAAGAGAATGGAACACCCAATTTAATACATCATGGGAGGTTCACAGGTAAAACACAAGAGTGCAGAATTAAAATATACAAGGAAATTAAATGGGCAAAATGTGTGTGTGTGTGTGTGTGTGTGTATAATGTGTATATATGTGTGTGTATATATGTATATATATGTATATATCTCATGCAACAATGAATGGATTTTATAAAGAGTAATAAAATGTCTTTAAATAACAAGGAGGTAAACAGCCAATTTGTTTTGGAAAAATGAGTAAAGCACTTAAAAATGTCATATTGACCAAAGTGATAAAAGAATGTGAGTAAAAATAAAAAGATCAATAATATCACTAATAAAATTCAAATTAAATCCATAGTTCAGTAGCACTATATATATGACACTTCCAAAAATGAAGGCTAGTGATTCCAAATGTTTATGCTGAATTATAACTATTACATTTGGATGCTTGTTTGAATAATTATACAATCATTCAAGAAAATTACTGAAGGAACTTCTTATAAACATACAAAATACTCTGATAGAATTACTCAGCATTCCATTAATAGGTACTTATCCTAAGTAATAATGTAGATATTCACTCAAAAATGTAAGCTCAAACATTCAAACTGGCTTTATTCATAACATTAAAAGTAAAACAAAAAAAATTAAAACAAACAAAAAATACATTCAGCATAAATAACATCAAATATTACTAGGTTCAGAGAGAAAGCAAAATATCTACCCTGAATTCTCTTATTCAACACTGAAATAAAAAGTCCAAGTAATGCAAAATGACATGAAATGGAATATAAAGTGCAGTTACTAAGAGGGAGAAATATTTTTGTTCATTATTTATTTTTTTCCATTTTTTAAATTTTATTTTTAAGACAAAAGAACCCAGAATAACACAGAAACAATACAGAAAATATCAAGTTATAGAGAAGATAGTAGGGAATTGGCATTGGATGCTGTATAACATAGTTATCTTTGTATTTGTTATAACAAAATCAATAAAAGATATACAAATTACAGAGGAGGCAATAGGGAACCATCCCTGGATGCTGTATTACATAGTGTGTCTTTGCATTTGTTAACACAAAAACTATAAAGGAAATACCAGATTACAGAGAAAATAGTAGAGGGTTACCACTGGATGTTGTATTCCATAATGTTATCTTCATCTTTGTTACTCAGTTATATAGATGATGGCTCATTCAATTAATCAATTTTCTCCACTTCACCACCAGTTTTCTACCACCCTGTCAGTGATCTTCCCACTGGTAATAACTGCACTTTTGGTTTATTTACTTCCTCATGCTCTTACTTTGGGCAGAGACTTGGCTGCTTCTAAATATGCTTTATATTACGTGGATGTACCAAATTGCTATGGCAGAAGGTGGAGAAGCACCCTTTGGCAATCCCTCACAGCTGTTGAGTGTCCAGTTGGGTAGGCGGGGTTACAAAGTGAACCACCAGACTCTGTCAGTGCATCCACGTCTATAATCTCAGGCAAGTTGTCAGGGCCTTCCTGGGGGCCAGGTAAAGTGCCTGGCACACCCCAGTGTCTGGGCTGAGTGCCTGGCATGCCCCGGGTGTCAATTGGAGCTCCGGGGATGGGGCTGAGCACTGGGAACACCCCAGGGGCTGGGTGAAGCACCTGGCATGCCCTGGGGGCTGAGCGGAGCACCTGGCACACCCTGGGGGCTGGGCGAAGCATCTGGCATGCTCCAGGGGCTGAGTGGAGCTCCAGGCATGCCCCAGGGGCTGGGTGGAGTGCCTGGCATACCCCAGTTATTTATTGAGTAGAAATCTACCCAAGATCAGCAACTACTCTACCTACCCTAGAATTCTGCTAAGAATTGCAATTCTTTGCTAAATGATTGAAACTAGACCTAACATGATGTGCTGTAAGAGTCAACATTTATGTGATTACAGAAAAGGCAAAATGACTGTGAGGAAGAGGAAGTCAGTCATTCCTGCTCTACTGGATTGCAAGATGGTGAAGTATAAATAAAGAAAAAGTAATATTCTGAATGTAGAAAATTGTTCTTGTCTCATTTATGGTATTTCACTATATATATATATATATATATATATATATATATATATATATATATACACCAAAATACAGTTAATGCCAAATTTAAATTGGTAAAAGGTTATATTTTTACAGTTGACTTTTTACAAAAGTCAAACAGACAAATGTAATGCTTAAAAAAATTTGCTTTTGCAAAGTAAAAATAAAGGTTCCAGAGCCAGAGGAAAATTGCCCACCAATCTACCTAATGAATATAAATAAAAATTGTTAAAACACTCAAAAACATCACAATATTAATACTTCCCAACTTAATATATTTGTTGCAACTTATAAATAGGTACTGAATATATAGATATTGATAAGGCGATTCAGAATTATGAAGCAAGATGCTGGAGATGTGGCTCAGTAGTAGAGTTCTTACCTTGTACGCACAAGGCCCTGGGTTTGATCCACCACAAAAATCCAGATTTATGAAGAAAGACACAAATCAGAATATCTAACACTATACTGAAGAACAACAAAGTTTAGGACCTGACTTTAAGATATACTATGAAGCTATGATAAACAAAATGTGCAATTTCTTTTGGAATAGAATTGGCTAGTAGAGCAATGATACAGAAAGCTCAGAAAAACAATCATAAAGGTGTAGTTACCTGACCTGAGAAATGAACAGATGGAATGCAGTGGAGACACATTGTCCCAATAGTATCTGAGACAGTGGTACATCCATATTAACAATTAAAAAAGGAACTCAGATGCCTTGTACTTAGCAGATGTACTTAGATGCCTTCTAGTCATCTCTACATGCAGATACTGGAATACAGAAGTCTAAAATGCTTACCTGATTACATAAGAGAAATCTACAAAATGTTTTGTTTGCTGATGTTCATACACAATACCAAAGCAAAATCTATAAATTAAAAATTTTATGTTGTGAAATTGAATATAATTCAAAACTTTTGATGTGTGAAAGGTACTGATCAAAGTGAAAGGATAAGCTAAAGACAAGGAGAAAATATTTGAAAAACCATGTATTTTTATAAAGGACTGTTATCTAAGCCTTGTCTAGCCAGACAAAGAGCAAGAAAAAAACCAGCAATAACAAAGCAAACTTAACTAAAAATAGGCAACATATACAAAAGAAATTGCACCAAAGAGGAGCAAAAACTAACTGAAAGTGGAGTCACTTGTGTCATATCTTAACCAAAAGAATAAGAAAAAGAAAGAAAAGAAAGGAAAAGAGAACACTAGCCAGGTTATTAAGAAGGGGAAGTCTAGCCCTTAAACCTGCTAGCAATAACAAAATTCTCTGCAGAACCAAAAGCTTACAGGAAGACCACCGCCTGTTTACACAGAAAACATTTTTGGTTGCTCCTCCCCCTTGGCTGGCTGCCACCCTTGCTATTGATTACGTGGCCGAGGCTTATGTTAAAAACAGCTTCTGTAATGTTCCTTATTTTACTCTGGAGAGCTTCCCCTTGCCCTGAACTCCTTAATACACATGTAGTGTATTGTAGCATGGCTATACTCATCACCGCGTCCATGATCAGACAAAGCTATTACTCTTAGAGTATCTCTTTCTCTTCATTTAGGCTGGAAGTGAATGCTTAGGAGATGAATAAGCATTTGAAAAATAGTAATTGCTCCCTGTAAGTACATGCATATTCTTTCATGTTTATCAAACTTACTAAAATATGCACCACAAAGAATTATGATTCAAACCGTTATTTTATATAATAATTATCAATGTACATACATCAAGTAAAAAATTAGGCAAAAAGAATAAATAAATTATATCTGAATTGGAATGGAAAAACTAAAATTTTCCCTGCTTGAAGATAACATAATGTTTTATTACAAAAAACCCTAAAGACTCTGATAAGAACCTGTTATATCTAATAAATTCAGGAAAATGCCAGCGTACAAATGAATGTAGAAAAGTCTTCAGTGTTTCATATACTCATAGTGAATTATCTAGAAAGTTAATAAAAAACTCTTATCTACAGTAAGTACGAAAGTAGGATAAGGTACTTGACAATAAATTTAATTGAAGATGTAAAAAGCCTCTATACTGAAAACTACAAATGATTGATAAATATTACTGCTAAAAGAAAACAAAGACACAAAAACTTTGCAGTTATTCTGTGCCCATGGACTGGGAGAATTAAAACTATTAAACTATTTATTGAACTTGAGCAGTTTATAGATTGAACAAAATCTCAATTAAACCACCAATAGTATTTTTCACAGAATTTTGAAAAGTCTTAAAATTCATAGGACTACAAAAAGCTCTTTACTAGCCAAATAAAAGTTGAGGAAAAAAGGAAAAAACTGGAGTCATCTTCTTACCCAATCAGGAAACACTCTGCAGCACAATAGTAACCAAATTGGATAAAACTCTACAGAGACAAATCATAGGTAGTGGTGAAAAAACAGATGAAAATATAAATACAGGTGTGAATTTCTCAGGAAAAGAATACTCAATTTCTGTCAACGTTTGATTAGTAACAAGAATAAATTATGTAACTTTTCAAGAAAAATTAATAGTAAAAATTTAATATTTTTCTTATCATAAATACATATTGAAAATCTTTCATTACTTTCGAACAGATCTCATTGACATGAGTCCTAATCGGACCCTATGTAATTCATTTAAAATTTCTAAACAATGTACATCACCACATCACATGCTGAATAATTCAAAAAAGTGCTTAATCCACTGAAATTAACAAAAATCTTACTATATTTATAATCCCATTTTGATATAGAGTAATGAAATGGTATAAAAAGTATATAATTAAAAGAGGCCTCCTATGATTTCACAAGGTGTGGCTTGTTCTTTTTGTTTTGATACTTGTGTTCAGTGATTTCAGGTGGGATAACATAGGCTCCGTTTTGCTTGCTTGCTTCTGGACATGCCAAACGCACATGGTTAATCACTCTGGATAGTGGATCCTCAGTAATAAATCTTCACTGGACAAGTAGATCACCCAGAATAAATCATTTGTGGGTGAAACAACTCTGCTCACACATCCCAGGTAAAAGAGCTCATCTGTCATAAATCAAACCGATAACTGGATCAAACTTGATTTACTGACTCTAACCATAACTATGGTTTTGCCTTACCTAAAATATAACATGATTTTTCAAGGAGCATATTTTTTACAAAACTAAAAAGGAGTTACCTCTTTAATATTACCTTTGAAAGTATACTATCATGCTTAAAATAAAATGAAGATACTAGAATATCATTAGGTTATATAAATTTAGCAATGTATCTTAATATAAAAACAAAATTGAAGTTGCGAAACTTTAAATATCAAGAAATCTAAATGTTAGTGTGATATCTAAGATATATTTCCTTTGTAAAATTTTAATAATAATAAACAGATTTATAGGTATTGTAAGGAGGGATAGGTTAGGTAGTCAGTAAATATATAATTGCACTTGCCTGTTTTTTATATGGAGATATGAAATATGATATACAATAAATTATTGCTATCTTTTACTAGTTTATAACAAGGTAAATTAATCAGAAAGTAGTACAGCAATATTTAAACAGAACTATAGATGTCAATTGTTTTTTGAAAAACAGGGAATTTGAACTATAATTAACAGCAAAATTTCCCCAAAAATTGAACTTGAGGAAGACTCTAAAAGTTTAAAAGATACATTAGGTAGTAATGGAGATAGGGACTTTGTAGAATAAGTGTAAAAATTAGTACTGACACTAAAAATAACAATCTGTATATTCATAAATATATCTTAATAAAGTAGCTGCACATTTAGACAAGAGTCAAACCATAAAAGAACTTTTAAGGGCTTTCTATGGATGGAAAAATATTTTTTATCCTAAGCCAAAAGAGCATCACTGATAGAGAGAGAGAGAGAGTATTGTGACGATTACTGATCTTTCCTAGTCTTTATTACTTTGTCTAGAAAAGTCAGTGTTTTCATTTGTGTCCCATATAAATTATTATGCTGCAAATCATACCATGAAACACATTTTGCCAAAACATTTTCTGCTACAGTTGACAAAATATATATTACCTGTCTTAGTATTTGGGAATATGATATGAAGTGAAATCATGTACACCTGTGAACATTTTGTTTTGCATAAGAGCAAAATCAACATGTCTTTTAAAAACTAGAAATATCTGCATGACATGTCTTATTCACAGCAAGATAGATAGATAGGTGACAGACAGATTTTACTGTTGGTTTCACCATGCAATTACTGTGGTGGAAAAATCTTTCAAACATTTGGCAATGATATGAATCTATTCACAATTTTTTGATATCTATTTTTCATAACACTTAAAATTATATTTGAAAACTCATTTTAGGAATTTATTATTCTCTACTACGTTGGTAATACCTAAAAATGTCAGCTGTTTTAAACTTCTATTATTTAATAATATTTTTTTCTAGAATAATACAAAGCATTTGATTTTACCATCTAGGTTAGGACATTTGTGACTCTGGAATAAAAGAAAAAAGTATTGTCTACTTTCTTGATATGCTTCAGTACAACAAAAAATATGCTTTAAGGTTTTATTTTTGTTTGTGGTTTTTTCCTGTGGTTTGTCAAAGAATTATTGTTCTCTATGCAGAAATGAACATCAACATAATCTTTGTTTAAATAGTTACAGATAACAAGATATTTCTTCTTTGTAAAGCATAATAAAAAATCTTATGATAAAAGTTTACTGAAAACATAATTTAGACATAAAATAAATAGAAATATAAATCAGTATGTGTTTTATAGATATTTTTCATAATGTATGGTGAAATGCTAAGGGAATATTTCATCTTAAACAAACTGTTCTTAGTCTAAGAATGTACATTAAATAATTCTTTCATTACCTTGATTTTAAAAGGGAATTTTTCATATCAATAAAAGTGGCTATCTTGCTGCATTTTTCTCCCAAAATAAATATCATTTTAAAGGGTGTGCATAAATTCTTTAACCTCCCACTCAGATAATGACTTTAGAATATATGTGAAATTCATGGGGACAAATTGATATAATTAAAATATAACAGAAAAAGTGAAAAGACTCAAATGTCCAATACCTCTTGATTGCGCCTGGAGTTGCCTATGGTTGTGTATTCATTGTGACTTACCTGTGAGGAGGGTTACACATCAAGATTAGTTTTGATTCCTGTGAAAATGCAGACAGTAGGGATAGGGAGAATTTGGAAGACCATGCAAACTCTTTTTTTTAAAGGATAAAACACTATTGATTTATTGATGTGTAAATTCTTCATCATGTTTCTAACTTTTTCAAGAAAGTTAAATTATTATAAGCTGGACCCCCAAAATTTCTATTTTTAGAATTTCTTGTAAAAGTTTAATGTCTTTATTAGTAATTAATAATTAATTGGACTATTACTTAAATATTGAATATAGTGTGTTTGTAATGCAATTAACCTGACATTTTTGATGATAGAAAGTTGTTTAGGATTATAGTTATTTGCCCATAACAGTTTCAGACAACTTCTTGGCCAGCAAGGAGAAGACATCAAGGATTGATACTTTCTATGCATTAATAGTTGTTCAAATTGTCAACTTTAATTTTATATATGCGATGCCAATTTTTGTAAATTAGTTTGGTGACTGGTCTTAGGTATAGGGTTTTGAACTGTAATGCTCTATTTTGCTAAGTTGTATTTTTTGTCTCCTAAAGTGTTCATGCCACAAGCTACGTAGTGACTGTCAACATGCAAATAGATGAATGCTTTTGTCTTGAACCTCTATTTCTTCTGCCACACAGCAGCCAGGTTTTCCTTGTGTCTAGCTGTCCAGTGTAGATAGAGTGTCATGATCTGGATTTTAGTGAGAATCAGAAAATATTTTCAATTATTTATGGATGAGTTAAAACAGGAACCAGAGAGCAAGGCATTTATATTCTGGAACTTAGTTCTGAGGACTCTGTCATTCCCTACTCACTGCTCTTTAAAATATAGCCTCCTTTCTTGTAGAGAATTAATTGCTTGCCCCCTAAATGCCAAGGCATTTCCCTATCAAAGTAATTTATTGCCAACTAGTCATATCTCCATAATTCATCCCGCAGGGTAGGAGCCCTGAGCATAGTCTCCGCCCGTACAAAAAGACTGATCTGTACAATGTGCACTTTGTTAGTTGCTGATGCAAAACATCATTATATCATTTATTATATTTCTGACATTTAGGCCACATTTTCAATGGCCTTCCTTGCTGTGATATTTCTTGTCATGATAGAACTTTTACAATATTCCACACCCAACATAAGAGTGAATTACTTTTAAATTCTCTCTAATGCTTAAATTAATGGCAGTTTGAGGAAGGCTGATGTGTGTTGCCCTTTCACTCTTTGCTGTTATCGGACACTGTCTTGCTGACTTTTTCCTACGTTCTTATTCTTATGTTGCTAATTTCCTGATTTTCAGAGTCTTTTCTCCTCCACATTTCCTGCCCATATCCCAGAAAACTTGAACTTTGCTCATGAAGTATTTCTTTCTCCCATTTTCTGTCAGGAGCTCCACAGCACACTCTGATCGGCCCCCCTGTAATTCTCCGTATTTCTTCAGTCTTCTGTGAACACTTCAGTCCCCTCTGCACACTGCAGACCGGCTTTCACCTTTGTTCTTCACACAGTTCACATAAAGCCCTCTTAGTTAGTGCTTGTAGCATTTCTAGATACTTCCTTTTGTGTGCTTTGTCCCTGCTCTCTGCCTCACAACTGGGTGCCTTGATTGCTGAGTAAAGTTCCGTTTTATAGAGAGTCTAATCTCTTTTACTGCATTATACAAACATTTTAAGGGAAACGAAAGCAAAAATAAAAATATTTTACATTCCTGTCAGAGTTATCCCTCATATTTTGGAAGTTCTCAAGTTTTAGTTTGCATAAGATTCAAATAAGCATATGAGCTTATTAACAAGCGCACATCTACTTCTCACCCATAGACATCCTTACTGGCCAGGAAAAGTAAGCGATCCAGGGCTGATATGAAGATAGTGATTTCTGCTACAGCTCTTTCTTCCTCTCCCTGTCTGTGTATCACACTTAATCTAGTCACTTGAATCTCAGAAAGGAGTAGCCAGCATCTCTTTGGGCCTTATGTACAACATGTTCACGCTTCTGTGTTTCTTCCAACTGAACATATCCATGTCATCTTTTGGAGAAATAAAGGGAATGCTTTAAATTACAACTTACTAGGTACCTTATTAAAGTACACTTACAGTATTCACTTTGCCCTGATTAGTACAGATCTTCTCTACCACAATATCTTTCAAATCAATATTTTAAAACCTACCTTTCATCTTGAACACATTTATTCATTTTCATTATTCATTTTGTAATTGTTCTTTAGCTCTCTGTTCATTCCTCAAACTAGTTCCCTAAACTAGTAGGAAACTGTTTTAAGTATGTTCCTCTTCTTTTGGTTCACACTTAGGTGTGAATTCTTTCTTCAGAATAAACTTGAATTTCACTCATTCCATTTTGCCTCTAAATTCCAAGATATTGCTATATCCAAACTTGAGTTTTAACCATCTAAATCTCCCTTAATCCCCTCTTTACTCCATGTCCCAGCCTTACGTTATTATTTACGGTGTATTACAAGTCTCAAGTAATTAAAACATTAACTCAAGCTAACCCTTTTACCTTGTATTATTTTTTTTTATTCTTTTTCTACATCTAGAAAAGTTTACTCTTCCTTCAGAATCTAGGAATATTATCACGGCTGATAAAAAATATTACTCTTTCTATGCCACAGAATAAAATACATTCCCCTACACTTAGAACATATGGAGCACTAGATCGCTATTTATTTATGTGAGCTTTTTCTACACTGCCCTGTGGGCTTCTTGAAGATAGCAAACTGTGTTCTATTTTATAATTATTTCTATGAGTAACATAATTATGACTGTGTTCCGTTCCCTAATAGAAACCCAGGTTACTTTTTGCTTTAATATTATAGTAGTGGTTCCAGAGAACTTTAAAAAGCATGTTCAGTCCACCAGTTATATTAGCTTCATAAAGAGCACCTAGGCATAAGAGGAAGCTTTTGAATGAAAATCATAACCACATTTACTGTATAACTTTAAAAATTAACTTTAATTTTTCCACTACTGAAATATAAAATATCACTTGATTAGACTAATTTGTCAGACTATAAACCCTTCTTAAATGTATCAGTAAAAAAAGAATTGAGGCTAGACTGGCCTGGTCAGCAAAGAAGAAACTAAATATCTTCCTTTGATATTGGTAAAATATTTTCTGGCTCTGAGTAATGTATCACACCTATGTTTCATGCAGACTAGATATAGGGATGTAAATTGATAATATCAATTTTAGAAACCATATCCAGTATTATGGATTAACAACCTTAAATGCATTTACATTGTCTGATTTTCTGTGTTGTCCTTGAATTGTTCCCAATAATGTGTAAAGCTTGTGAGGTCATATCCTTGTAGCATAAGTTACGTACCTGAATTGTTTGTCATTCTACTGAAATCCTGTAACACAGACTACAGATGTGAAATCACATTGTAACTTTGTAAGTGAAAACTACTTTACTTTTATGCAAAAATGTTTTTTCAAGGATATGCTGTATCAAGCCAAAGCCTGAAGTAGAAAAAAATTCCTGTTTCTATGGTCATAACTGAATATTATGTTAGATAATTGTGATGTCTGAATAAGTTCTCAAAATTTAAGTAATGCTTATGGGTATGTAAGCAACCACAATTCACAGACAACAATTTATAATTTACAATAATTTATAGGTACAAGATTTACAAGGAAGAAAATCTACTGTGCTCTGACTTAAGATTCATTTTTAACTAATATGTTAAATCCTATTACCCTATATTATGGGATTGATGTCACTGAAAAAATAATTAGGGTGTCTGAAATAAATGTGAAACATGGAAGCAATATGATATAATGAAGATAGAAAAATATAGAAATAGTAGGATTCAAAGCTTTAACTGACATTATGCAAACATTCTTCTCTGTTTTGTTTTTTATTTATTTTTGGTTTTTGAGACAGGGTTTTACACTTCAGGCTGGTCTTGAATTCAGTATGTATTGCAGGCTGGCTTGAATTCACAGTGATTCTTTTGACTCATTCTCCCCACGTGCTTGGGCTATAGGCATGTGGTTCTTCAGTTTAATTTTAAGTGACAAAAGCTAGTTATGTCATAGAATATTTTTTTAAATAATGCGGAAAACTTATTGAGGAAAGGTATTGATAAACATCGTTCACTGGTAAGACAGCGATATTCACCAAGATACGCAACTGCGCACCCATGAGAAAGGCTGTAGAGGGTGGAGCAAGGGAAGCGGCCCTTGGGAACTGAGGTAAGTGTGACGTTTAATCTTATACGCAAAATGAAACTTGCTTGCTCCTCAAAATCTGAAGATCCTTCTGGTGGTGTTTCAAACAATTATCTTACTCTTTATTTAACAAAATGCTTTGGAAAACAAAGGCCTCCATGGTAACTTACTTTTTCTCTCAAAGCCAAATACAGATGTCCTCATACTTTTCTGAATGATGTGGACTTGCGGCCACATTTCTCCCTCTAATTGAGCTCAGAATCATGTAGGTAGCTTGAAATTAGCCAGTGAAGAGCATTTTTGCTAGAGCAATCAACAAACTAAAAACCAGGTGTTTTTTTTTTTTTTGGAGCACCAATAATAATAATATTAGCAGTAACAGAGTCTGTGGAAAATAAAAAAATTCCCCTACTCCTTCTCTCTCTCTCTCTCTCTCTCTCTCTCTCTCTCTCTCTCTCTCTCTCTCTCTTCCTTTCTAAATATCAGAAGGGAAATGAGGTAATGTAATTCTTTTCCTATAACTAAAATGTGAAACAATGGAACTGTAGGTCAGAAGAGACCTCATCCTTGCTGGATGTAATATTAGCATGTTTAAAAGAATAAAAATCAAGAAAAGAAAGCTAAAAGAAAGCCTTTATGAAATGATTCATCTTAACAACTCTTTGATTTTCAGGTCTTGAAAACAAAAGTAAATGTGATTACCAATTCATAGTAATTTGCACCCTAAAATATATATAAAACCCAAGATTATACAAGTATTATTAAAACAGAGGGAAGTGTAAACTGTTTCAGCATTAGACAGGAGAAGGGTTAATGGTAAGTAATTCAGATCAATAACTAGTATTTGTGATTATGACTAAAGGATCCTCTATCCTGATGTTATTCTTCTTTCTCATTAATGCACACAAAATCATGCATGACATGTAACTATAAATTATTTTTACCCCAATAAGTATTCTAATATGCCTACTTTTTTCACAAATATCATCAGTTCACTCTGATATATGGAAAAAAAGAGAATAGTTTTATAAATCTTTACTTTCAAAAATTATCTTCTGGTAATGATATAGATTTTTAATGATAAAACAGAAGCTTGAGTTGAGTATGTCAAATTTTAGTACAAATGAAGAGATTATCTAATATTGTGGATATATAACATCGCCACTAGGAGAGAGTCACTGTACTATATGAGTTATATAAGAGAAAATGTCAGAGTAAAATAATACTAAACAATTATTTCTTTTTGTGTTTATTACACTAGACTGTGTTAAGTACTTTTTCAGACATTTTCTTACAAAGTCAAAATAACAGCAATACCTATAAGGGTTTCCTGTTACTTTAGTTTCTGATCCCACAAAGAAAAGATGGGACTCATTTTTAGACAGCCAAAGTCTATGTTCCACTGGATGTCACATGTAGTGACCTATCCCATTGGGGAGCAAACCCGTAGCATAATATTATGTCACAAAAATTAAAGTCGGCAGTTACAGCTCACAGATCCTGGGATACTCAAAGGGCATAATCACCACCACCACCACCATCACCAATTTCCACTGAGAAATGTTTCTCTACATTTTAAAATAAAATAAAACAGAATAAATACGGGTATACTTCTGATGCTATCTCCTCTGTGCATACATAGACACAAATATATGCATATGTATCTTTGTGCATCTTTTCTCTTGTTTTTTCTCAACCTCTCTGTAATCGAAAACTACATTCAAAATCATGGCAAACACTGCTTCATCTTTATTACTCTGGAATGACGTTTCTATTACATTTAGTTTTCTTATCTTAACATGACATTCCCTTTGTGCTATGATGTAGAAGTTCTAAATATTGTTTTCTGTGCTAACACATACAGTTTAATACTGTGGATTTGTGTCCGTTTTAGATTTTCTGACACAGACTCTAGGAAGCGAAGGTCCTTAAGGTGGGTCCTCAGTACAATAGAAATGACTGTGCTGTTTTTGAGGCGTAGACATCACCTGGCCGATGGGAACTACTAGAAAAACAAAGCTAAGCTTGTGGAAAAGCAGAAGAACATAACTAATGAACTGCCTATTATGAACCATCTTAAAAGAGGAGATATAGATGACATAGTAAAGAAATGCGTGAGAAAAAATATTACATATATTTGCCATTTGTGCCAGGTTTTTCAGAAAGTGAGTTCCAAGGCAGATGTTGAAAAGCTTCTCTGAGGGTGTGTGTGGGGGGGGTGTACTCACATTTGTGTTTTCAGAGCTCTGAATGCACCATGAATCATTCAGAAGAATGATTTATTTGATAATTTAACCATTCACTTATTTTACTTGAGCAGAAATAGAAATAAATTATGGAGTCACACAATGGCTCAGGTAAGTAAAATCCATATGAATGTTTCAGTGTGAAATACAATTTTACATTTATCCAAGGAGTAAGAGAATCAAACATTATCAATAGCAGTTTTTCTGAAAGAAGGTATGATGGAAATTTTGCTTAACATATGTAAATTATTTGAATTGAGAGAAAATTCTGCTACATGACATTGGAAAAATTTACTGTGATAATTGGAATATAAAAAATATTCTTGTTATCATTAATATCATTGTGCTTTCATCAAAATACGTTCCTCAGTTGTTAAATAAATGACTTTGGGAAGAATCTCGAATGCTATGCACAGCTAGTTAAGGTACAGTGACAAGCAGAAACCCTAAACTGACACCTGGGGCTTAGAGGCGGATGCGTTTTATGTTGACAGGCATTGATCAGGATCATTCCCAAAATGTCAGACCCTGATCCTTGGTAACTGGAGGCTTAGCTGGGATGAGAAGTATGAAAGCAGAGTATTTCGCAGTTATTGACTGGTTCTTACGATATGTATCATAGCGACCATCCATTTCTAGGAGACAGAAGCAACAGCCACTGTTATGTGAGCAACTGACGGACTGGCGGGGGCGTTCTCAGCTCCACTTCCCCCCTCTCTTGGTTTCCTGGTACATCTCCACTGAGCATGTTACATGTGATCTTTTGAGTCAAGGCCCACCTAGAAGCAGTAACATTAGGGCTCTCAGTTGTCCTAGGATGGGTCCCCATGATTACAAAGTTTTCCCACCAGGAGTTTGTAGTTTATTTCACTTATAACAGAGTCTCTACCTAAACTGACTCTGGCAAGGGAGTGAAGGAGTTAATCTGACCTGGGAAAGTGTCCAGTGTATCTTGGACACTCATCACATCTGAGAGCTAAGGCAACAACCACAGCTCGCAGGGAGTGGGGAGCAACCAAGGTGCCCATAGCATATCTAGCCTGTTGGACTCCATTTTTAACAGAGTGACTTCCATCCATAAACAGGGTGTGTTCAGCATCTGTAAGGTGGCTCATTTTTAAATCTGGTCACCTTCCAGAAAGGTCATCAGTCAGTGGGAGGCGGTCATGGTCTGGTGGGTCCAGCTTGGTGGGCAGGTACATGGCAGGATTCCACCCCAAGAGTCAGGTGAGGATTTTTGCCTAAGAATAAGTGCAATACAGCATGTGGCACCTGCGAAGTTAGATCTCGGCATAAGGTGAGCTTGTCATTCCTTCGATCAGAAGGACAGTGGTTGTCAGAGTGTGGAGACAAAGGGGGTGTGGCAGCCCTTAGTACCTGGATCCAAGTGTTTGCACAGATGGGCCACTGGACACTCCCAGGGACTGACAGGGTGAGTAAGCATCTCTGAAGCCACACATCACTTGTAGATTTATGCCTTTTCTCCAGATATCTTGTTGCCAGTTTCTGCCAGATATCGCAGCAGAGCTTCTGTGTATTTCTAGCAGGGGCCTTAGGCGTCATGAATCAGAAGTAGAGTTATATTTTGTGCTTGGACACTAGCAAGATCAGCTGTGAGGGCTTTTCAGGAAGATGATAAACAAGTTCTTGAGCCTCTGAGAGGTTGAGTCCAGATCAGTCAAACTTCCAGTTCAGAACTGGTGTCTTTTTATTTAAAGGTAAAGATAAGCTTGCTGACAGAAGATAATGAAAGGCAGAAGGAGGCATATTTTAGGTCTAGGCATGTGTACCATAGGGCAATTTTCAAAACAAGGAATTTATACACATTAATTTTATTACAATAATCTGAAAATTGCAGTAACTTTTGTTAGTATTTTTATTCACTGTACTAGTGTAAGTTGCTCTATTCTTCATGAAAATTTTGAAAATTAATAAATCACTTTGAACATTGTGTTTCTCCATTTTCAATGTTTCTATGATTCTGATAGACTTTGCATATTAGGTCCTCAGTATTGAATTTTTGTAATAACATTGTTAATTTCCACCAGTAACCTGCTAGGTTATTAATTGCAGTTTATTTAAAATAATAGATCACTTCTCATGATGACAGACATCTCAAACATGAGTGTTCTTGTACATAAACTTAGTCTACACCACCATTAATTTGATAATTTCATCTTTAATTTTCATCAGTGAAGCTTCTACTCTTTACCATATAGATCTTCTACAAATAAATCACTGATACTTATTTCTATACATACCAAATACATATGTATAGAAATGTCACCAAATATTTTGATCAAAGAAGAAATCCATAGTTATTTACCATTTACTATGATTCATGAGCTCATACTTTTTTGTGAATCATATTTATATGGGTGGAAATTTCCTACCACTTCTTTTTTTACTGATAATTTTTGTCAAGTATTACTGTTGAATATTACCAAATGGTTTACAAACTCTACTGAGATTTTTTTTTTAATTTTGTAGTGGTATTCTGTTCACAAAATGGATTATATAGGTTGCTTGTTTATATTAAATTGGCCGAATATATGTTGCATGCAACATAATTAATCATGGTTCATTATAATTTTTTATATTATTAACAATCTGATGTTATTTTTGAAAGCATTTACTTTTTATTGTGAGACTTAATATGTAGATACTTGTTTGTTTGGTTTGGTTTGGTTTGGTTTTAGTACCTTTTCAGGCAATATAGACCTCATAAGATTATGGTAGTGATTTCTCCACTTAAATTTTCTGGGACCATTTGTTTGTACTTTGTATTATTTCTTCTTTAAATATTTCCTAAATTTGTGAGGAGGTACATAGGTAAGAAGTTTAGTTTTGGGAAAAATTTTAGACTCAAAGTCCAGTGTCTTTGACATATGTAACATTGAAGTCACCGTTTCTTGGAGTAAATTTAGGCTGTACTCTTTAAGTTGTCCGTACTACCTGAGATGTCAAATTGACAGAAGACTCTCCGTGATAATCCCTTACCTGACTTCTTTCATTTTGCTTTATTTGTATCTTAAATTGGTGCCTCACTGTTTTGTCCAGGATAGACTCCAGCACTGGGCTCAGTCATGATCCAGTCCAGCCTCCCCAGCAGCTGGAACTCATGTTCTGTGCACTGCGCTGTATAAGTTCCACTTATTTCTGTGTCTGTGGGGCCTTTAACATTGTCTTTTTATTGTTCATATTTATGTTTCCTCCTTTAGAGAAAAATAATCTGCACAGACCTCTAACAATAATGGGCCTTCCAAAGAAAGTGCTTCTGATTTTATTGATTTTTCTTTTTAATGTACTACTTTCTAATGTTTCTTTACTATGTATATATATTTAAATTTTCTATTTCAGATTTCTTCTGCTGTAAGTTTAGGACATTGATAGGAGACTTTATTAAAGAACATTTCTTGCTATCCACTTTTCTATGAATGTTGTTTCAAATGCATTAGAATAATTCTGTAGGTCATTTTTTTCCTTTCCACTAAGTTATAATTAATTTCTAATTGCATTCTTTTAACTTTTTCCAATATTTTTGTAAATTTTCTTAATTACTTTCCATGTATGTGGATTTTTCCTTTCTTTGTTTCCTCTACATGATGTACTATGGATTGAATCCGTGGCTACATGCACGAGAGGAAGTGTGCTGCCATGAGCTAAATCCCCAGCCTGTGTTCTCTGGTTTATTTTTATTTCAAATTTCATTCGATTTGGTCAGAGAACAATCTACAATTTTTATGTGTTTTTAAAAATTTATTGGGGTTTGTGTCAGCCCACAATAGGATCTACTCTTGCAAACATTTTGAGTAAACTTACAAATAATGTTTTCTAGTAACTTTGACAAACTGTTATGTAATTATAATAGTCAAATTAACTGATGACAGTATTTACGTTTTCTATCTCCTAGCTGGATTACTGTAGATTTGCTCTATTATCCACTGAAAGAGTTGCACAGCTGGCGTCATTTTTTCTCCTCGTCCTGCTATTATATGTTTTTGTTGGCTTTAAACCTCTGTTACTGGTTGCACCATTATTGTGTGTTTTCATGTTCTGTTAATCAACACATTTTAATTATGGAATAACATTCTTTATCTCTTGTAGTTTTATTTTCTCTTAATCTGTGTTACTTTATGTTCACATGTCAGTATTATCTATTAATTAGTATTTGTGCATTTATCAATTGTTCTTTAAATAGTTATGCTTTTAACTTAATTTTAACTATAAATGAAGAGAGAAGAGACAAAGTATAATCGAGCCCTTTTTTCTATCTATTCTGAAAAATTCTTTTATCAATGGCTTTTAGGTTGTTTTTACTGAGTATGATTATTAGTATGTTGTGCTTAATAATAATATCTTGCCATATTTTTCTATTTGTCCTTTTATTCTTTCCTCTCTTTTTAAAAATATTCTTTAGTTAAGAACCTTATCTTATAGTTTTTATAACCCTCATTGTTTTATTAGGTTTATCTACTTGTTAAAACTTTATTCACTTTTATGTTTTGGTACTGCTGTTGATCGAACCCCTGCACACAGAGCTCCACCACCAAGCAATATTGTCAACCCATTAACAACTTTATTTTCAAAAGTAGTTTTGGATTTACTGAATAAGTATAAAGCTAAGAGTAAATTTCTGTATTCTACACACTCAATTTGTTCTCCTATTTTTTTCTCTTGAGACTTCATTAACTTTTGGCCTATTCAAAGTATGTTGATTCTCCAAATATTTCGAATTTTTACAGATATCTTTCTTTTATTGACCACTACTTTTAGATCACTGTATTGTAAGAAGACACTTCATAAGATTTCTGTTCTTTTAAATTAGTTTAGGTGTGTTTTATGGCCCAGATGTGTTTTTTCTTGGTAAATGTTCCTTGTGAGCTTGAGATGAATGTGTCGTCTGCTGCTGTTGGATAAACCAGTCTATAAATGTCAATTAGATCCAGTAGATTAATGGCAAGATTCACTTGAACTGTATCCTTATTGATTTTATGCCTGCTGGATCTATCAATTATGGTATGAGAGCTGTTGAAATCTGCAGCTGAAACTGTGGGTTTGTTTATTTCTTCTGGCAGTCTTATTGCTTTTTGTCTTCATACTGGGGTATGTTTCTGTTAGCTGCACATAAACTCATGACATCTTTGCCTTGTTGAATGATTGACCCCTTTTATCATTATGTCTTTTCCCTTTTTATTTCTAAAAGTTCCTCTCAGTTTGAAATCTGCTTTAGGTGAAATTAGTGTAGCCAGTGTAGGTTGCTTTAGTGTTTGAATGAAACAATTTTCCCTCACTTTATTTTTAACGTATGAGTGCAAATAGATAGTGTCCTCTAGTTGGTGCATTCCTGCGATCTGGAAATCTCTGTTTTGTGATTCATATGTTTTGAACATTCTATTTACAATGGCTACTAATATAGGACTTAACTGATAGATTAAAATCTAACATATCCAGAACTCTGGAAGACTGAGGCAAGGCAGTCCCAAGGTAGAGCACAGCCTGGGCCCCTGAGTGACTGAGGGCGACGTGGTCTCAACCAACAAAGAAATAACAATCTGCTGTCTATTGCTGACATTTTAATTTCCTGTTTTACTTTCTCTACTCCTGCTTACTATTATTTTAATAGAGCTTTAATATGGTTACAGGAATATGGTAGAAGAAATTTACTTCTTTATTAAAATTTTGCGTTAATGTTGGCTCTAGTGTGGGCAGCACACACTAACAGGCAGTCTGTGTTCAAAGTCCTGAGCCCTGCTGTGATGTGTGCTGCAGCGCCGCACTGAAGTGCACGTGTAGTAGTTCCCATTCTTTACAATACATTGATTTCACTTACCCGTGTTATAAAATCACAAAATACATTCATGCTATTATTACTTTGAATTGTTCTTTATTAGATCAATTAAAGGTTAAAATAAATTCATATATTATATTCATTCACCAGCAATCATCTTTATTCAGACCTGGATTCTCCCTCATGAAAAAAATTGCAATATATTTAGAAGTCACTACTGACATCTTCAATTGTCTTTCATTCAGGAAAGGTCACTTTGATGGATAATGAGTTCTGTGTTGGTGTATCTTTTTATTTGAGCAATAATAATTTTGATGCAGTTTTTGCTTCTTGGTTTTGAAAACATGTGCTGTAGGTATTTTCTTTTTTCATAGCAGAAATAGTGTTTATCTGCCTCAGTTTCTTTTGAGATGTGTGTATGGTGTCTCTGTGTGTGTGTATCTCCATGAAGTTAAAATATGACCTGATTACATATGCATAATTAATATTTATTTTGTTTGAAACTCTGAACTTCTTAGATGTACAGTTTGTTCTTTTACATTTATTTTTAAAATAATTTATTGTTGCTTCAAGTATTTCTTCATCTCTCTTCAACTTTTAGTCTCTGGTAAATAATGTTTGTTATTTTATTAATTGTTTTATAAGTGTTGGATACTCAAAACCTTTTCGGCTTTCTCCTGTTTCAAAATAAGCAGCATATTTCTCACTTACAAGCATTTCACTGAGTAATTAGTTCTTTCTTGTTTTTATTTTAGAAGAAGCTTTCATTTACCTGTTTTTACAAAGCCCTGGTTTGTAGAGTGTGGTTGGAAGTTTATTATTTTCCCTATTTTTCTGCACATACAAGCGTTTTCTCTGTTCTCTCATTTGCGCAGCTTTCTGTGGGGAATGTAGCACTGTTGTTGCCTTGTGCTTCTTTCTGTCATGTATCTCATTTCTTGATGCTCTGGAGCACGTTTGTGCTTGTGCACATGCACACGTGTGTGTGTGTGTGTGTGTGTGTGTGTGTGTGTGTGTGCGCTGCTTGGGATTTGACCTCACCTATGTCCCTCCTCCATTATTTGTATTAATTCTTTCTTTTTTCTGAGACAGAATCTCACTAAGTTACCTAGGCTGGTCTCAAATTTAAGATCTCCCTATCTTGGCTTGTTTCGGAACTGGGTTTACAGACATTAACTCATGAAGTGAGTTCATTGTTATTAGTTCCTTTGCAGCCATATTACCATGTACATTAATTTTGTCTTTTTTAAAAATTTCTAATTTGTTTGTTTTTATTTTATTGGCACATACTGTTTATAATTTGATGCATACAATATGTAGTGGTGAAATTCAGGACATTAAGGATTGTCATTTCCTTACACATTTATTTTTTCTAAACTTTGAACACTTCTTATTCAGTATTTTCAAAAGTAATAAATTATGTGCTAAAGATACCTCAGGTGCTCTCCTACATTAGCACTAACTGCTTAGGTTTAATTATTTGACCTTCCTGCCATTCTCGTCCCTGACTCTCCCAGCCCCTATGACTATCACTTTATTTTCCACTTCACTGAATTGTTATCTTACATAAATAAATGAGAACAGGAGGTATTGTCTTTCTCTGCCTGATATTTCACTTAAAATAGTGAATTTTCTCATGTGCAAATGTTGCTGTGAATGACTGTGGCAGTATAAACCACCACTTCTTTATCTATTCTTCCTTTTATAGGCAGCCCGGCTGACTTTGTTTCTTGACTGAGCTGTGCTATAATAAGCAAGGTAACTTAGGTCTCTCTGGCGTAGTGCTTTCGTTTCCTTTGCGTATATACTCGAGAGGGAGGATGTTGGCTCATATGGTAGTTTCATTGTTTATTTTAGGTCACTCCATACAATTTTCCTTAGCGCCGACACAAATTAACATCATGAAGAATTTTATAAGGATTCATTTTTCTCTGCATCCTTATCAGCATTTGTTGTTTTTTATTTTGCCTGATTTTATTTTATTATCTAGGGTAAGATAATACAACGTTGTGATTTTTCTTTGCTTAAGGCTCATGGTTCATGATATTAAGCTTAATCAGAACGATTAAATTTCATTTTAAATGAAATATTTTATTATATATTTAAAATATATTTATTATATGCAATAAAATTGGAAATTTAAAAACTAACTCAATATATTAGACTAAAGAGCTAATTTTCCCAGATAAAAATTTATATTAGTGCCATTTCTCTTTTATATTTTATAATTTTGTATCGTTATACTTGTACATCATGAAATATGTTTAGTAGATAAAATAGACAATTTTCTTCCTGCTGTTTTCATTTTAATTAAAGTGGTATACTCAGCATAAGAATTATGTGAGTACGCTTCGGTATATATAGTCAAGCTCACTAATATCACACTTACACAACAAATAGATGTAGGTTTTTTCTTAAGCAAATATTCTCTGAAAAGCAAAGTTTTAACAGCTAGTGTGTTAGTTTGATAGTAGTACTAAAATTAAGAGCATAATATGAGTTGATTAAACTTGTTAACCTAAACTTACTAGCTCACAGTTCTCACGCTAGACTTCCAAATCTAAGGAGCCAACCTGGTTGCTTTATGAGAGAAACTGTTTTGTTTTCCCTCTTGCCAGACTACTGGTAATTGGCTACAAATCTCTGATACTCTTTGAATTTTATTGGCATCATGAAATTTCTGCATTTATATTCACAAAGTGACTTCTACATTTGGATGTTTGTGTCCAGGTTCCCCTTTAAATAAGGAGACTAGTCACATGGCTTAAAGCTCCTGCTTTTGTACTTTGATCTTATCTTACTTAACTACACTTCCCAAGATGCAATTTCCATATACAGTCATATTTTAAGTGTGAGAAGTTAGATCTTCAACATATTCATTTTTGGAAGAAATAATTTAACCCATAAGCTTTTAGTGAATCAACAAAATGCTAATACTTTATTTCACTTTATGTACGTTCAAATGTATATTCAATTATTAGCTGTTATAAATATTCATATAATAAAATCTTAGATTTCTTTTTCTACTTCATCAGGAAATTAATAACTTGATATTTTACCTGGCTACATTTTCCAGTAAAATTTTTGAGTGATTTTTTGATGTTTAAGTCAATATATCTTAAATTAAATTCTGTGTAATGACTAATGATTCTATTTTTTATCTTAAAATGGAAGCATTCCAGATATTTAATGAATATTTTTATGTTCTTATCCTTTTATAGTCTACCTGCAATGTACAAAATTTCACGATGTTTCAATATGTCTCAGGGAAATCTGTTTCATTATTGATCCAGTTGCTTCTTTTGACTACAGTACCAGACAGTTTCAAATCTTATAATTTCATTATATATCCTAACATCTTCCCTATAAATAGAGTTTGTGCCTCATGGTCTTCTAATATGATAGCTGATCAATTGTTAACACTATTACCCTTTTAAAATGCTAGGAAATTCATACTGGCATGCCTTTGATATGCATTGATATTCTATGCTATTAGTAGTTTATTTTTAAATAATTATAGTTTATTATTAGAAATTATATGAAAATTAGTAGGTGTGAACATGTAAAATCTCCCATGCTTCCTAACACCTATAAATCTGTTACATGCTGGGAGAACATGCCAATTCATGTTACTCATCATGAAATGGAGATACCATTGTAGAATATCCTGCAGCACTTGATGTAATTACAAAAGAACTTTCAAGTCAAAGGGGGGGCAAAATTCAAAAGTGGATGGATCAAGCAGGTGTATATAATGAGATAAATACATTCCTATATTTTTCATATTGAAAATGAAATAATTCGGACTTCAGCCAGAAAGAAAACCAAAGACAAATACAAAAGAATAAAAAAGCAAGAACAAAACAGCAAATCACCACTACAAGCTGGATAGGTACAGACGCTCTTCTACGGTAACCAAGAGCAATGCAACCTGCCAAAATGTTGATTTTTAGTCTAGTATCTCCAGTTAAGATTGTGAGTTCTGAGAGAAATGTGTTGTGTTTTTGAAAACTAACTTAGTTCAAACCATTTTGGACCCCACCTATCTCCCAGGAGCTATTCCTGTTCCCCGTTCCTAGGCCCCATTCTTATTCTCCAATAAATGGTCTTACATGAGAAAAGAAAAACTAAGTAAGCTGTAATGTGGTACTTAAAGCAAAATCCCAAAACCTGCATTTTAATATTTTTATCATACAAGTAAATCTTTCACATGTATGTTATGTGTAAAACAAAGGACCTATTTGTACACATATATAATTTGCACACATATATAATTCATTTATATAATTTAAGAACTACTGAAATATCCTTAATTTCTTCTACAAATATATTGCCTAAAATATTTAAAATAATTTTATAGAGAATTTATTACACAGCTTCAGATATGACAAATAACAAAAGCAGAAAAAATGTTAATATATTTTTGGTTTCCAGAGATCAACCTAATAATTCATAGCAAGCATATTTACCATTAATTAATAAGCAGAATACAGTAATACATCACAACAGCTAAAGTCAATTTTTCAAATTAAATATACTTTAAATTAATATAAAAAGTCCATTAACCAGAATAATAAGCTATATGTATCTTATAGTTTTAAAATTATGCAGTTTTCTTACCTTTGGTACCAACTTATTCAGTTAAGTTCAGGGTTGTAACTACTTTTGCCAAGTAAAAATAGACTTTTTGCATTTGCAACAGAATGTGATTTTTATGTAGAAATATATTACATTTACTTTTGCAAAAATGTTCCTTACATTTCTAATTAACTTGTTTATATTTGACAAACATTCACAGTTAAAATCTCTCATGTACAATTTTATGCAGTGTAAGAAATATCTGTCAAAAATATTGTATTTGCATCAACTCTGCCTATTTGTTTATCATCTTCTTATGCTTAAAAACTCTGAATGAATCTACGACAAGGCTAGATTGCTTGATCTTCTGTTGCACATTGTATCAGATGTCATTCTATTAAAATGATCCCAAATTTCTGACTACATCATTCTATTTTAAGTCTTACATTAAAAAATGTCACTTTGCTATGATATCAATCTTATGTTAAAATTATTTTTCACATCCATATCAAAAACATTTGTCAGCAAATTTACCATAAATACAGTTGAAGTAGGATTGGATATCTTAAACTTTCTATGGAATTGTTTTCACAGAAAATAATTTAATACCTGTTGATCTATGATTATAGTGCTTAAAATCTATTCTGATAAATACTTCTTCCAGTTACTCAATTAATAAATCAAAACATAATGAAATGAAAATAAACATTGTTTTCCACTGATATACATTTTACATGATAGTATTATGTAAAAACTTAATGCATAGGAATGTGTAAATCTGAGTCTGAAAACATAGTCGGCATTAGCGAAGGTGCCTAGTGTGCTAAACTGTTCAGTTAAATCATATCAAATGATCAATGTAAGAAGAACCTAGTCTCTAATGATATGTGCATTGCAATAGAATGTAATTTCTTTATGTAGAAATATGTTGCATTTACCTTTGCAAAAATGTTCCTTACATTTCTAATTAGCTTGTTTATATCTGACAAACATTCACAATTAAAATCTCTCATATATAATTATATGCAGTGTAAGAAATATTTACTGTGTAAGAAATATTTTCGTTATTTACTGTTGAACATAAACTTTGAGTATTTTTCACTTGTACGTTTGTTAGATTTATTCAGTTTTTTACTTTATAGTTATCTGAGTGTCAATTATGTTACAGACATTTTGTTTGATGTTTCTGCTACACCTGTTCTATTTTAAGATTTTTTCTCTTGTTCTACGTTCTAGTAGAATACAAAGATAGGCCATCTACAGGAATAAAGAGCAAATTTCCTATGTGTAAGAGCAAGATAAATGGTATGAAAAAAATACCTTGGTAAAATTTGCATTTAAAGGCAAGATAGGTGATATGGAAAAATAAGGATATTTGAATACAAATGGCTGAAATAGCAAGTCTTAATTTTGTGTACTAGGACTGGGAAAGTTTTATGTAGAAGTGAGAGGCATGCAGACTTCACCAGCAGTGTATGAGATATGGTGTGTGACTAGGGAACGATCTGAGGTCTGAAAGCTAGTGGAAAATGCAAAGGCAAAGTCCCAACTTTTCACAGAGAGACGAGACAGCACTCTGGTGAGAAGAGATAAAACAGAGAAGAGGCAGAGCAGATCAAGGTCAAGTGAAAGGAGAGGCTGGGGATATAGCTCAGTGGAATAAGCCCTTGCCTAGCAAGCACAGGGTCCTGAGTTCGATCCCCAGTACCGCAAAAAAAAAGTGAAAGGAGAAAGCTTGACCACGTTTTTCTTGAAAAGGATTTCTTTTTAGGTTTTCATTTATCAAAATTAAATGATTAGACATATATATATATATATATAATTTAGAAACATTTAAATTTGTAACCCTGTATTGTTTTAAATCTTGAGTATATTGGGCCAGGTGTGTTGGTGCACGCCTGCAATCCCAGCACTCAGGAGACTGAGGCAAGGGGATTGTTGTGAGTTTGAGGCCAGCCTGGGTTACAAGGTGAGCTCAAGGCCAGCCCGAGCTACATAGCAAGACCTTGTCTCAAAAAGACAAAAAAAACTTTTTTCTTTAAATCTTGAGTATATTTTGAAAATGCACATTTGAAAATACTTGCAACTATTTTCCTTTGCAGAATATAAAATCTAAGACAGTTTAAAGAATCCAATATATACTACAATTTCTTTAGGAACTCTCTTAAATTGCTTCATATACACATTTTCTTTATCCAGTCTTTCAAGAAGAATTATTCAATAAAATCTAATACTGCTCACCAAATTTACATCCTTGCAGAATAGCCATCATTATTTGTATGTTCCTCCAGATTTAGTGTTTTAACATGTTCTTGTCTATTAACACAATTGCTAATTACTGTTTGAGTGCTCTTCTATGCTAAGAAAGGTAAAAGAGAATTTCAAAACTACATTCCATTTTGTTACTTTTCACATACTTTCAATTAAAAAAAGACTAGAGCTAAATCATTTCCCCAATTAAGTAAACTTTATACTGTAATAAAGAAGTATATTTAGAACAGAAATAGAACTACAAAAAGGATGCTTCAATAAAAATAGAAAAATGGATAATAAAGAATTTGATTTAGTTGTGTGAAAAAATCTATGATGTGGTTGCCATGAAAATGATAGGTGACACCAGCCCTTAAATACACCTGTGACATGGTATGTAAATATATAAAAGGGCAGAAATAAGTTTGCCACTACAAAATCACACTGCATTTCTGTGAAAATGATAGCTTTCAAAATTATTTATTTTTCACTTAATAAAAATTTCCCATAACTTATGTTCCCATTGTGTTTGTTTTTACCTGACGTTATCTTACTGCTTTGATGTTAACATCCTACCAGTATGTTTCCAGGATGCTGGAAAATTATCACGAAAACTGGGGTAATAAACCATTAAAACTGCTAAGAGAAGGACTAAGTGTTCTGATGTTTTGTATGAAAACTGTTTCATCAACTCCTATACAGCTAATAGTTAGGAACTAAAAACATCCATTTGTCACTTATATACAAATGACCAACTTTAAGCTCTGAACATAGTATGATGGTAAAGCCATAAAGATATAATATGCACAAATGAAATGCACCTTTGAGCATTTGACTATTCTGCAAATGAAGAAAGTAGTTTATGAACTGTTGTATTATTGCAGTTTTATTTAATATCTGTTTAAAGAAGCAAACAGGACTTCTGCAAAGATGGCAGAATGGTGAGCAGCAGAGAAACAGCTTCTCCAATATTTGGAACGCAGATGCCGAAAAGAGCAAGGTGAGGAAGAGCAGGAAGAGAGGAGTGAGTCCTCAGAGCTGATCAAGAAACTCAAGTGAGAATTAGGGGCCGCGGGCGGAATGAAGAAAGGGACCGCAGTGCGGAAGTGGGAGGTGAGAAGTCGCACTTTATTCCTGAGACCTGAGCTGTGCTTTGGGAGGGGTGAACCTGTGGAGACGTGGCGACTACTGGTAACCACAGAGGGCCGCACAGAGAAACAAACGAGTAGAATGAAGCAGTAGATACTGCGAACTGACGTGGTTGTTGAATTACTCAGGTTCAGTTCAGAGATGCTGCCCATAATGAAGGCCATAATTAATAAGTCTAGAATAGATACAGATTAACAAACCAGAGGAGCTTAGGAAAATGATGCAAACTGAGAATTCCTAGTGCAGGGAAGAAATGTAACCCATGCGATAGATGTAATGAGATATCCAGGAGACGAAAAACTCAATTGAAAGTGTATGAAGCAAATGAACCAATATGGAGACAATGTAAGATCTTGAAGACAGGATTGTGGAAAGACAGAATTCTCAAAAATAACAAGGGAGTATGAAATATTCTTCCAACAGCTGCTAGATGATGGAAAGAAGAATAACATAAAATTGATTGTCAGTGAAAAAACAGAAGACAGCACAAAAAACATGAAAAACTGTCCATAGAAGTAATAGCAGAAACTTGCCAAGCATGAAAACAATGACATACAGATAAGTGAGGCAGACACAACTCCATTTAGCTATAATAAAGAGAACTTACCCCGGGTGTATTATGATGAGAATTCAAAAAATCACACCCCACAAATTTTAATACGCACTTGAAAAATCAGGATTTGAGAAGAATACATACTGCTCAGACAAAAAATTAGAAATGACAAATAAATATACAAAAAAAATTGTTGAAAATCACTGGTCATCAAAAAGATTCAAATTAAAGTAACACTGAGATTCCATGTCACCCCAGAAAGAACAGATATTATTCAGAAGTCAGCAAATAACAAATGACAGAAGGGCACAGGGAAAAAGGGACTCTCCTCCACTGTCGGTGGAAGTGTAGACTTATAAAATCACTGTGGAAATCAGCATGGAAATTTGTCAAAATTTAAAGCCAGCAGTTTTATTTTACCCAGCTGCTCTGCTTTTTTGTCTCTTCACCAAAGAATTAAAAGCACAATACCACAGTGATATATGACACCATGTTTACAGTATCATAGCTCATAATAGCTAATTCTTGGAAACAGCCAAAATGTCCATCAAACTATAAATGGATAAAGTAGATGTGGTTTTTTATACAATGGCTACTACTCAATCATAAAGAAGGATGAACTTGAGAGATTTTTAGGTAAATGGATGCTTCTTGAAACCATACACTTAAGTGAAATTAATTGGACACATGTAAATATCACATTTTTTCTCTGGTGTGAGAATCTAAAAATATAAATAAGGAGTAAATTTTATATTACATATTGTAAAATAGGGATAAAATGCTCAAATAGAAAGAGAAACTAGGGAGTGTGTTGGGGTAAAAGGAGGAGGGGAAGAGTGCAAAAAAAGAGAAAATAAGGAAAATAATGGAAACAAAGTTTTTGTAAACAAGCAATGGGAAGGGGTTGAAGGGAAGAGAGGAAGTGAAGGGGAAAAACTAATCAAGATGTGTCATACACAGGTACAAATTCCCCATTATGAATGTGATCATTATCTATATCTCAAATATAAAATAAAATTGATTAAAACTTAAAAAATAAAGAAGTAAACAGCAAAAATGTTACTCCAGGACTGTGATTATGTTTTAGTTATACATTTATAACTTCGAGATTTATTTTTGTTGATTATTTCCCAAGCCTATTTGTGTCACAGATTCTATTCTATAAAGTCATATTCTTATTCATTAATTCCTCAGGAAAAAGTTTTAGAGAAAAACTGATACATGAAATTTACAATAAAGAAAACACTATGCAGATTTCTAATTATCTGATACATCCAGGAAAATAATTTCATTGACTAGTAACATAATATTACTATGCAAAATATTGTCTTATAGGTATTTAAGGGGTTATTTGAAATTTTACCTATATATTAATTTGTTGATAATTAAATATGTCATCTATTTCTTGATAATAGTTATACCGTCCATTGATTAACTAAAATTTAAATGTTAAAAGATGATATTTTTTCTAGTATTACAAACATTTAATGTCTTTAATAAATACATGATATTTTGGGATTCCATAGTTAGGCATTAAAAGTAAGATATTGGGAAAATGTCATTTATTTTCAAAAACCAACCTATAAATTATTGATCTATAGAAGTATTTCTTAACTGCACTATAAATACTTCATGGTTTCTGTCATGTGAGAAGCTATAAGTGTAAATAAAGACCAAAATATGTAATGGAGTTTGGGAAATAGAAAATGTTCAGATGAGAAGGGAAGCAAGGTGTAGAGGGGGAGGGACAGAAAACAAAATAATACAAGGAAAAAACGGAAACAAAACTTGTAGATCAAGAGAAGAGGAACTAAAGGGAAGTGTCTCAGTAACTTTTCTCTCTCATTTCTGAGAGAAGATAACTGACACCCAAAATTAAAGAAGGACAGGTTTATTTAGCTCACAGTTTGTGGAGGTTTCAGTCCATACTCAGCTGGCTCCAAGGCAGGCTGACACATGGCAGAGGGCAACAATTCCTGGCAGAGGAAGAGAAGAAAAGAAGCAGGAGCAAAAAGGGAGGAAATGTGGCAGAGAGGAAGCTTCTTTCCCTCCCTTATATTGTATGCAGGTTTCTGCGCCAAGTTGGGTGTGGCACTCACACCCATAATTCAAGCATTGGGCCATGGATCAATCAAAAACCCTAGAAGCCCACTCCATGACTGCATGAGGATTTGGGGGAACATCTATACACAAACCATAACAGGAGGGAAGGGGAAACAGAAGAAGCAAGATATATCATATACAGGTTCAAATTCCCTATGATGAATGTTATTAATATGTATGTCTAAAATGTACTAATAAAATTTTAAAAAATTATATCCTTAGTGGTTAATAAATGAAAATATCCACTTTATGGGGAGTGATCACTAGAAACTGACATTGTTACTAGATTCAAATGACCATGGCTTATTAACGAACTACCTCAAATTGAAATTGGCAGAGTGAATTCATAAGAATAGAAAGAAGTCAATGTGCCATAGACATATTGCAGAGAAATAATCTCCACATATCTGTAGAGACCATATTGTTTCTTCATCACTTTTTCAGTAACTAAGAATTGAGGAGAAATGGTGGAAAGGCTCCATTCCCAAGGGTCTTCCACATTTGGTGTCCGTAGGTTTTACCTACATCAGAATCTAAGGAATAGTTAAGTACAAAGGCTTATGGTTTTAATGATTAAAGAGAATAAGGAATGGATTATATTTATCGCATTTGAATTCTAATTTTGGAGATTTTTTTAGATTTCTTTTGAGACTATTTAAATATATTTTTGTTATAATCATTATCACTAACAATTACTGAGTAGAGACTTTGTTGTTATTGGGAATGTAATACAGTAGTTCCTAAATTATATTGTTTATTAATATTAGATAATCTCTCTGGGAAGGTAGGGCCTGCTAGAGGACAGAGTCTGTGCTCTGCACTTTCTCCATTCTGTCTGGGATGCAGGGCCTGCTAGAAGAGAGCAGGTCCCTGCTCAGCACTTCTGCCAACCCCTCTGGGAGAGTGGGGCCTGCTAGAGGAGGTGAGTCTACCATTGGTGCTTCTTCCATTATCTTGGGGACAGTAGGGTCTTTGAAAGGAGTGTAAGGACATATGCTTGTGTTGAATAGACTGACAGAAAGCCCAAGACCCAAGACACAGGTCTACGGCGGGGTCCCAGGTGCACAGGCGCCTTTGGAAGGTAGAGTAATTGGTGAGACCAGCATCGTGGAAGTGTCTAAAACAGCAATGAGGAGTCAGCAGTTGGACTCTGGAGAACTCCATCAGCAGAAGTCCAGTTGCAGGTCCCACATCCAGAGGTCAAGATCAGCTCCACAACCAACACATTTCTGGGATTAAATATGGACACTCTCACAGAACTATAAGCACCAGACATATTTTACCTCTCCCACTCTCCCTTGTTTGTCTGATTTGATATCCTTCTCCTGTCTGGTTGTGTGTCATCTTGTTTTCTCCTATACCCAGAAGTTATTTTTGTATTTGGGTATTTTTCTTTTCCTTTTGTTCTCTCCTCTTTCTTTCAATCCCATTTTCCTTCTTCCTTTTCTCCTATGCATTTCTGTTCCCTTTCTCTTTTTCCCTTCTTTTTCTTTTTTTTTTTTTTTTTGTGGTACTGGGTATCGAACTCAGGATCCTGTGCTTGCTAGGCAAGCGCTTATTCCACTGAGCTATATCCCCAGCCCTTTCCCTTCTTTTTCAATCTTTAGGTTTCTTATATTTTTTCATTCTCTTCTGTAGACCCACTCTTTTTACTCAACTACTTCTTGAATTTAAATTTTCAAGGAAGTGAATATTGTGTCTGCCCTTTCTGACAACTCCTCTGAAATCTGCTTTATTCATTCCCTCTGGTGTCTTCCAGTTTCCCAAAACTGGAATGATCTCCATTTATTGTAGAGTCCAGCCCTGACTCTACAATATTTGATCTCATTCATCACTTATCCCAGCCCATACCCATCTTAAAACTCCCTGCTCCCAATAGAAAGGTAAAATCACCCAAGGGGAAAATCATTGTATACAAGTACACAGTATATGTTTGATTTGTTTGTTACATAATATTAGAGTTTACTGCTATGATTAGAGGTAACAGCATAGTGGGTACCATAGTTCATCAGTTGAAACTGTTTTTATGACTAATTGTACTACTTTAGCCAGGATGTCATACATGTGATAAAGAGTTTTTCTCCCCTGTATGATAACACTGTGACTGTATGAGGTCATGATCACTGTCAGAGCCCAGTAACAAAGGATTTGGAGCTGACCCATATAGTAATCTTGAATCCTTTACAAATTGGGGAGCTAGGGCCTTGGGATAGCTATAAGAAACCATCTACATCTGAAGATATCCCTAAAGAACAGATGTACTCTATGGAAACCTAGGTACTAGTGATAAAGCTATATATGATAAGCAACTGGCAAGTATCAACATAGAAAACAAAATATAAAAGAGAAAATAAGTCACAGAAGCAAAATGCAACCCCAGATTCCCATCCCACACAGGACAAGCCCAGAAATCAAGGAGGTAGATGAAATTGAAAGTCAAACACTACTAGAGCTGAAACTTTCTGAAATGATAGCATCAGAAGCGAAAAATAAGTGGACAAGGGTATGGAGAAAATAATCTTTCAGATATAGAAGGAAAAGATGCTTAAAATAACAGATGTTAGAGAAGACACAGATAAAAGAACAAAGTGGCTTAGAAAAATAATGGAAACAAAAAAAGGCCAACATAGCAAAGGAAATGAATCCATGAAACAGATATAAAGAGAAATCCAAGATACAAAAACCTCCACTGAAAGTATATGAAACAGATTGAATGAAAGAGATAATAAGATCTCAGATCTTGAAGAGGAAGAGATAACAATTATAAATATATATGCACCAAATACAGGAGCACCCAACTATATGAAACAAGAATTAATAGACATGAAAAATCAAACATGAAATAACATGATTGTAATGGGAGACCTCAATAACCCACTATCACAAAGAAATAGATCAATTAGACAAAAAATCAGCATGAAACAATAGAATTGAGCCAAACTTGTGAACAATTGAACTTGGTGGATGTTTCAGACTGCTCTACTCAACATCACCCGAATACACATTCTTCTCAGCTGCACATGGAATGGTCTCTAAAATAGACCATGTAATAGCCTACAGAACATGCTTAAGCAAATGTAAAGGAATTGAAATCATCCCATGCATAATATCTGAACATGGTACAATGAAATGAGAAATTAATGTTAAATGAAATCACAAAAATTTCATAAAGCATGGAAATTAAACAATACCCTCCTAAACAACTAATGGGTCACAGATTAAATAAAGAAAGAAATAATATCTACAACTAAATGAGAATACAGACAAAATATATGATAACTTATGGGATGCCATGAAAGCAGTTAATTTATTGTGGTGAATTCTCACATCAGGAAATCAGAATGAGCACAAATAAACCATCTGATGTTGTACCTCAGTCTTCTAGAAAAAGAAGAGGAAGACATGCCCAAAGCTCATTGAAGGGAAATTATAATGATTAGAGCAAAATTTAACACAATGGAAACCAAGAAAACAACACAAAACAATAAATGCATTGAGGAGTTGGTTCTTTGGAAAACCTTATCAAAAAAAGGAAAGAAAAGATTCAAATTCATGCACTGAGGAATGCTAAGCATGAAGTCACTACACATACTGTGCAAATTCAGAAGATCATCAACAAATACTTTGAACTTCTTCACTCTCATAGGATGGAAAACACAGAAGATGTGGACAGATATCTAGGTACATATAAATTAAAAAGCTGAATAAAAAAGATATAAAATTGAAAATGTAACTAAAAATTTAGCAACAAAGAAAAACCCAGGTCCTCATGGATTCACTGCTGAATTCTACTAGAAATTTAGAGATCTAATGCCTATACTCTTCAAACTCCCTAATGAAATTGAAAGGGAATCAATACTCCCTAACTTTCCAGGAGGGAAGTATTATCCTGATACAAAACCCAGAGAAAGATACAACAAAAAACAGAACTACAGACCAATCTCCCTAATGAACCTAGACTGAAAAATCCTCAATGAGATACTAGGAAACCGAAATCAACAAATCATCAGGAAGATTATACACCATGCACAGGTTGATTTCATCATAGGAATGCAGGGATGGTTAACATACACAAATTAATAAATGTAATACACCATCATCAGAGCCAGAGACAAAAATCATCACCTCAATAGATGCAGAAAAAGCTTCTGATAAAGTCCAGCATTCACTCATGATAAAAACCATACAGAAAATTGAAATATATGGTGTTTATCTCAATCTGATAAAGGCCTTCTATGACAAATGAATAGCCAAGATCATACTAACTGGACAAATACTGAAAGATTTCACTCTAAAATCAGGAACAAGACCAGGTTATCCACTACCACCACTCCTTTTCAACATAATTCTGGAAACACTAGCTAGAGCAATTAAACAAGAGAGAGAAATAAGAATAGGGATAAGAAAGGAAAAAATGAAATTATCATTAATCACACATGACATGAAGCTCTACATAAAAGACCCCAAAAACTGCACCAAAAATCTCTTAGAGTTAATAACCAAATTCAATTGTGTGGCTGGATATAAAGTCAATACTCAAAAATCAATGGCATTCTTATACACAAACAACAATCTTATTGAGAGAAATTAGGAAACCACACCCTTCACAATAGCACTCAATGCTAGGAATCAATCTGACAAAGGAAGTAAAAAACTTATATATTGAAGATTACAATACTATGAAAAAAGAGATGAAAGAGGATATCAGAAAATGTAAAGATATCCCTTGCTCATGGATAGGAAGAACCAACATAGTGAAAATAGCTATATTTCCAAAATTGTTATATAGATTTAATGCAATCCTAATCAAAATACCATTAGCATGTCTTATATAACTACAGAAAATATCCTAAAATTCATTTGTAACCCAAGGATATCTAGAATAGCAAAGGTAACCCTGGGAAACAAAGACAAGTCAGGAGGCATCATAATCCCTGACTTGAAATTATACTACAAAGCTACTGTGATAAAACCAGCATGGTACTGACACAGAAACAGACCTGAAGATCAATGAAACAGATTAGAAGATGCAGACAAAGCAACAAACACACTCAGCCACTTTATCTTTGTCAAAGGGGACAAGCATGTTCACTGGAAGAAAGATAGTCTCTTTAACAAATGGTGCTGGAAAAACTGGCTCTCTACAAACCAAAGACCAAAACTAGACCCATGTCTCTCACCATGCACTAAATTCAAGCAAGATGGTCAAAGATCTAAGTATTAAACAGGAAACACTAAATTTACTGGAAGAGAAAGTTCAAGTTTCAAGATTGAAATCTTGAAGTCATAAGAGTAGAAACGGCCTTCATGAACAAAACCCAAAATGCATGGAAGACACTTCAAAGAATCAACAACTGGCATCGCATGCTATTAAAAAGCTTCTGTACTTCAAAAGAAATCTCCAGTAGAGTGGAAAGATAACTCAAAGAGTGGGAAAACATTTTAACTAACTGTCCATCAGACAAAAGACTTATGCCTAGAACATATAAGGAACTGAAAAAAATCAGACCCCCCCCAAATTCAAAGACCCAATCCAAAAATGGGCATCTGTGATGAATAAACACTTCTCAGATGAAGAAATACAAAGGGCAAATAAAAACATGAAAAAATATTTAACATCATTGGTCAAATTATAACAACATTGAGTCACCAGTATGATTGGCTGTCATCAAGAAATCAATCAACAACAAATGCTGGAGGGGCTGTGGGGAAAAAGGAACCCTTCTTCACTGTAGGTGGCAATGTAGACTGGTGCAACCACTTTGGAAATCAGTCTGGGGAGTCCTGAAAAAATTAGGATTAGAAGTTTCATTTAACCCAGCTATTCCCTTCTAGATATCTTCCAAAAAGAATTAAAAACATCATACCACAGCTATATATGTGCTCCCATGTTTATAGTAGCACAATTTGTCATAGCAAAACCTTGGAAACAAGTCAAATGATCATCAACTGAGGAGTCAATAAAAAATGTGTATTTTTAAAAAGTGGAGTATTGCTCTGCTATAAAGAAAGATAACTGTAGGTTTTTATAAGTAAATGGATGCAACTAGAGATCATACTCATAAGTGAGATAAATCATACCACTCTGTGTAAATATCATATTGTCTCACTAGTGAAAGAACCTGAAAGGGTAAATAAAATCTGAAAGGTAAAATATATATTGTGAAAGGGAAAGAAACTGCTCAATAGGAAAGAACTTGGATGAGGGAAAGGAGGAAAGAAAGAACAAAAGGCAAAAGATATATGTATATATACACAAGATAGCTAAGATAATTGTACTACTAATTTCTTTTTGTTTATTGAAAGGAACACTTAAGGTTAAATTGTTTGATCAATCTTGCATGCCTATATCTGGTAATCTGAACAACTATTTTGAAGATAACAGTAAGTAATACAACATTGTTATCTTGTTTTGAAATTTGTATCATTTTTATAGTTTTGTGCTGTTTTTATTTTATTTTTGTTCTTTTCTCTTTAAAATAAAATTTAAAATACTTGATAATATCCAAAACAGAGAATATCAACTTCCTACTTGAAGAAAATTCACGCATTGGTCAAGTAAGTACTCTTTGCTCAAGTTTGAAACTAGGGAATTACACCAAGGCTCACCTGTTCTATTCTACCACCTTTACAGGAGCACCTAGTAAGTGAAACAGAAAGGAAAGCAAAATCAAATAATCCGTCTTAGAGAATTATGACTCCATATATAGGGAAAGAGAAAGAATATCAAATATAATATCATGAAAATATTTAACCAAGTTAAAAAAATCACTGACAATATTAAAACTTAATTGCATTTTTATATTCTGGCATCCAAACACTGAATACATAAGCAAGCTATTTACAGTATCATTAAAATAGAGAAAAAGATAATATGGAAAGAAGTATACTAAAAGGAAATTTTTCAGTGATCTTATAGAAAATAATGAACATGGGAAATGTACTATGCACTTGTAATGAAAGATTCAAATTTATTAAGATTTATTTTATAGATTCTCAGGAAACTTTAGTTGACCTAGTCAGTATGCTGAAAAATAATTTTACTCTAAAACACTAAATATACTAAAAATAATATTAAGCCTTATGTAAATAAATTTGACAATACTGAATATATTCAATAATAGGATTATTCTGCCTGTATAAATTTAAAAATTTATTCTTCATTAAATTTCTCTCAACATGTTTCTTTCTTACATGATTCTAAGTATGTAATTACCTTCAAAAACATTTTTCATTTTAGAAATTTTATTTTCTTAAAAATTATAATTGCTGGGCCTGGGATATAGCCTAGTGGCACAAGGCCCTGCCTGACAAGGGCAGGGTTCTGAATTTGATGCCTGGTACCCACCCAAAACATTATAATTGGTATTTCGTGACAGAATGGAGCATGCTTTTGACAGTTTTCCCAGATTTTGGTCATATAAGCCTGACATCCAATCACAGTATTTTAAATTTATTTTAAAAAAAAATTAAAATTGGAATCTCCAATCATTCAGTGTGTATACTAAGTAACAAGTTACCAAAACATTCCAGAATTACATGTTTTCTTAGATAGTAGTGTTCTGCTTATAACAGGTAATTCCTTTATACAGTATCATCTGAAAAAATATTACTACCTAGACTCCACCTTGAATCAACCAATTTGCAGTGCCATTAGATAGGGATAAATATCTGTCACAGCATCTTGGTTATACTCATTTTCTGCTCAGTAGTCAGAGTCTCTTTGTCAGTGTTCTTTATAACTTCCTAGAATGAACCTAATTTATTTCTTATTCTAAACTCATTCTTTAGTAAAAATGCCTCATTATTTCCATTGAAGTCGCTTGCATTTTGGCTCACAGAGTATATAATACCTTTCAAAACAGATTATTCTACATTATATTACTTTAATGTATCAGGGTTGAGCATTAAATTTCTCACAATTTGTGAGTCATTTAAGTTGTAATAGAATTGGAATACCCTGCTAGTTGTGAAAGTGTACAGTTTGAGATGTTTTCACTTATGCATTTACCCAGGAACTATCACAGCAATGGATACAGTGTACATATTTTGATGAAACATATCATGTGGCAATTAGAAATCTCCTTCAAATTGGACATACCCCACCTGCCAAGAAAATCACTGAAATGTTTTCTCACATTTTGGTTGAATTTTTGTTTACATAAATAGATTAATGGATTATTTTCAGAACGCCTTTTGCAACCGGGTAACATTATTTAGCATAGCTGATAGATTTATGTTATTGTATATATCAATAGTTTTTATTGTTTTCTCAGTACTATTACATTAAATGGCTCCTCCAAAATTTAAAAATATATATGGGCTTTTGCTTATTTTCTGATTTGGACTATTTAAAATATGGATGTGATGATCTTCAGTGCACAACTTTTTGTAATTTATTGTACAATTTAAAACCTAGAAACTAAAAGCAATTAAATATTTTATCAATATACTTCAAATTGCAAGTGACTAAACATTTTATTTCAATAATATGCTAGATAATAAATAGAAAAATTTCAACAAATATTTAGTTAATTAGAAAAGAATATATTATATGAAAACTATAGTTAATCATTCTGAAATTATATTATCATGTTGGGCAAATATAAATAACAACTTGAAATAAGGTTATGAAGCATACTTATTAATAAAATGTCTCTGAATTAAAGATATATATCCTAATTTTAAAGGTCAACAACATATTCTCATTAGCTAAATTTGTCTTTTAACATAAACAGCATTCTTTTCCTTCTATCACAATGGTAATTTTCTACCTGGGGGTCATTTTATTACAATAGGTTACCATATAAATTAACTGGTATAAGAATTATAATGATAACTTGTACATGGTATTAACCTTCTTATCATAAGTGAATCTTGCAAATTAAAACACTATGAACTGCATCTCAGGTAGAGAAATATAATATGACTTTCATGCCAGTTTAATGCCAACCTGATATACTTAATGATATTAAAGTTATTATTTACATTTATACATATATGAATTTAAATTATAAATTCAATATTATATAAGAAAATGCTTATGAAGAATTCTGACCATCCAAAGTCCCACAAATTTGGAGGAGTAGGGTAAGTAGAAATATATTTAAATATCATTATGAATGAAACACAGATGAATCTAGTTGGATGTACACATAATTTTATTTCCAATTATTCAAAGAGCTCTTCTATATAGAGTTGGCTATCAAATTGTAATTTCCGTTATTGTATGTATTTATCCTAATTTTTAACACTTAAAATACTCTGAAATAAATACATTTTCCTTAATTCTAAAGGGATTTTTATACTGCCTCTGTTATTTACTTTTATTTCACACTGGTTGTATATATTATTTAAAAAGTATTCAGTTTCACAGTGTCACAGAGGTGTGGCAGGAAAGGGATGGTATATTCAAATGAGAACATGTTAAAGAGTCTAATAAAGTTGTAAATTATTAAGGCAGGGAGAGGATTTAGGGAAAACAAAAAAACTTATATTTCTCTATGACATGTCTTGGGTACTTTTCTCTCATTGCTGGGACAAAATACCTGACACCCAAAACTCAGGAACAAAAGGTTTATTTGGATCACAATTTGTGCAGGTTTCAGTCCCTACTTGTCTGGCTCCAAGGTAGAGTGGCACATGGCAGAGAGTAACAGTTCATGGTAGTGGAAAACAGCAAAAGCAACAAGAGCAAAAAGGAAAGAGGAGCAAGAGCAAGCCTCTTTCGCTTTCACCCGTAATCCCAGCCTTGGGTCATGAATCAGTTAAAAACTAGAAGCCTGTCCCATGACTGCCTGAGGCTTTGGGGGGCCATCTAGATATGAATCATCACTCTACAGTACTTATTAGCCATTAAAACACAAGGAATTAGGAGAAAGGAATTGCCTAAACCTGAAGAAATAGTTACACAGATTTCAGAGTAAAAAGCTCTGTGCTCCTCAATTTCTCTTCAGTGTGTGGTCTACGGCCAGACCATCCTGAATGGGCTTGAACTTGTCTCTTCACTGTGTGTACCATGTTTTCCAAGTATTCATTACATGATCATCATTTAACTATTGATTTTGTAGTGATTTGGTTTAAGTGTATATAGATCTATTTATCACCTTGAAGTAAAACGTTAGAGAAATTAATTATGAATGGAAATAACACATCATTGACAAAGTGCCATTAAAATGAGTATCATGAAATTATGACTTTGTAGCAAAACTAATTCAAGGAAAGAAACATGAAAGTAAGCCATCAAACATGTAT
Organism: Dinomys branickii; assembly: GCA_004027595.1. Lineage (NCBI taxonomy): Eukaryota > Metazoa > Chordata > Mammalia > Rodentia > Dinomyidae > Dinomys > Dinomys branickii. The sequence goes on from PVLD010006350.1 coordinate 76,150, forward strand.
TTTCATGAATTAAGAGGACATTACTAATTAATGAAATAATACCTGGTTTAGGCTTTGTACTAACAGTTAAAATAAAGGGAATAAGTACCAAAATTCCTTTTAAAACAGGTATGAAGGAAAAAATGTTATTATGGACTAAAACAATGCAATATTTTCTGTATAGATTGTTATTTTACATTCTTTAAGATGCTATGTGGACAGAAAAAATGATTAGTACAGTTGTGTGTCTTCTTTAAATAGTGTTCACTTTATGTCCCCATCAATAACAAATGCAAACAATTTACAAGACAAAGGATTGCAAATTTAGAGAGCAAACTTTTTATTTAGTTTTAATCCTCTAAGTTAGAATACCCTTTGTTTAAAATATACATGGATTACATAGTTTATGCTAAATCATCATTTACACCAGAAAATATATTTCTTTCTTATGCATAACAAAGCACTAAATATAACTCAAGCATTTTATATAAGTAAAATAAATAGTGTTTCTGAAATTCTAATGAATAGACAATACACCAGCAAAATATTCTGTTAAATAATGGTAATTACGATAAAATGCATAACAAACTGGATACCTTGTGTGCTGGAGTTCAGCTAAAGTTGTTACTAGTGAAGAATTTTGAATGATAAGAAGAAATTGGTACAGCGTTGGGCAAAGGTTTCACTGAAGAGCAAGCAAATATCCCAAGACAAGAACTGCTTATAAATAAAACTCCCCTTAGCACTAAAGTTACTAAAATCGTGGAAGAAAAGCAAGTAGGAACCAGACTTTATCTGTCCCTGCAAATCATAGTGAAGACTTTCATACCATTTTCTTGATAGTATTTCGATCAGATCAATGATATGCTGTAATTGTCTTGAGAGATAAGTTACTTGGATGTTTGCAAAATACACCAAAATGGACACAAAAGGGAATCAGCAAGATATTTTCAAATTTTAATACATTATTGTTTTAAATTAGATCTAAAGTTTCATGTCCTAAAATGTATTGCTGATGTCTGTGGTTTATTGAAAGGAACAGTTAATGCTTAAAATTTTCTGTTTTCTTGACCAAATTTGTGTGCTTGTATCTGGTAAACAGAACGACTGATTTGAAGACCGCAATGTGCAATGTAAGAACCATTGCTGAACTCCTGCCATCTTCCATGACGAAGCTCTGCATCATTTCCATTTTTTTTCATTACTTGTTACAGTCTTTGAATGTTTGATCAGCCTTACATTCTTAGGTCTGGTGGACTGAGCAACTTCGCTAAAGATAATTTTGTGCTGTAGCAAATGTTAATTCCTATCATTTTGTTTTGAGGTCATGTATCATTTTGTTGTTTCTGTTTGTCTGTTCATTGTTGTTTTGTTAGTTATTTTCTATTTAAAATAAGAAAAAAATAAAATGGAAATTATTTGAGATTTATTGAAAGGTGTTCTCAAGAGAAACAGAATAAATAAAGCTCTCCCAAGGAATATTATGACCATCTAGTAAAATCTGTTTATTATAGAGATCTATTTTTTACTGGGAAAGAGATCTCAGAAAATCTGGTTGTCAGTCTTTCTTGTTTGTTTTTACATTTGTCTACCTTTTTTTTTTTTTTTTAATTACTGGGGATTGAACTCAGGACTTTGTGCTTGACATGCAGGAGCTTATTCCACTGAACTATATCCCCAGCCAACATTTGCCTACTTTGAATTCAAATTACTTAGGCATTTTAGTTCCACCAGAAAAGAGAACAGTTACATTATAATTGAATGTGTGATAGTTTTTTATATTATGTTTACTATTGACACATGGTTTAGCTTGCAGAAGCTGTAAACTCTCTGTATGATTGTATGTATCTATGCTTGGAAATCAAGATGAAAGATAACTCATGAGTATGTAGAGTCTCTTGAAAGTATTAATAAATTATATTTTAAAGTCTATTAAATTATGAGTTCTATTTTCATTAGCTTATGAAAACAAGCAAATATATATGTATATATACATATGTATACACATAAAAATATATCACATTCTGTAGTTACATATATATTCATATGTATTATGTATAGGTATTTATGTCTACCTGAATAGAGGTAGAAAATATTGTGGAAAATTATATTGTGTCTATGTATTCTATGCTTAAAATAGCCTATGAATCTATATATAAAGATACACACTTGCACAAAGTAAGTCAAAGAAGAAAATTTAATTATTTTGGAAAAATAAAAACAAAAGTAGCCAGGCATATGGTGTGTACCTGTCATCCTAGCACTTGGGAGTTGGAGACAGGAGGATCATCATGAATTCCAGACCAGCCCAGGCTACTTAGTAAGGTCAAGGTCAGTCTGAACTACAGAGCAGACATTGTCTCAAAACAGACAAAAAATCAGAAGTTAAACAACACATTCTTTCTTTCATGTATTTCACATGCACTTATTGTGCTTTTATCACATGTCAAGTGGTATCATGGGTACATGTTATTTAAAAGAATACTTAGCAGAGTAAACTCAAGCCTGATCCCCCAAAAAGCACCAGTAAATGTTTATCAGAGATGTGATCAGTACAACGGCCGATCAGTAGACAGAACTAAGAGTCGTGAGCCAGGCAGAGCAGTGAAGTCAGCGTCGAGGACAGCAGCCACAGTTTCCTGGCACGACATCTAGAAACAGCTAATTAGAGGTAGTTGGCTTCTAGGAAACACACGACGGACACTGACCTGAACAGTGGTGTCTTCGTTAATTTTCTCCCATTGCTGATGCAAAATACTTGAAACTCAGGAAAGACTTATTTAGCTCACAGTGTGTGGAGGTTTCAGCCCATAAGCAGCTGGCTCCGAGGCAGAGTGACATGGAGAGGAGCAAGATGGAGGTCAAGGTTCCAGAAGACAACAAAAGCAGCAAGAGCTAAAAATGGGAGGGGGGAGGGAAGCAAGCCTCTTTTTTCCCTTTATATTATAAGCAGACTACCCGCCCTAGGTTGGGTCCTTTACACGCACACAATTTCAGTGCCTCCTCTTGCACAGGCTCAGGATATTTACAAAGTGAGAACCCTGGCCCCCTGCCGAGTCACTGAGTTAAACTTCTAAACTTCCCCACATATATCAACCATTACAAGGAGTAAAATAAACAGTGCCATGTATTAGCCATAGATAGTAATGTAAATTTAAATTAAATTAAAATAAACTTATAGCTCGGCTCCTCAGCTATATTAGCCACATGTCAGGGCTCAGGTGGTTATTGAAGAGATAAAGAGACTTAACATTCTCACAAAAATTCTTATTCTATACTGCACATTATAGGAACATAATTTACTTCTTTTTTTTTTTTTTTTTTCCGGGACCGGGGATCGAACTCAGGGCCCTAGTGCTTAGCGGCAAGCACTTAGCCCACTGAGCTGTACCTCCAGCCCTCATAATTTACTTCTGCTTAAAATGTTTCTTTGAACATTTTGCTATGTTCACTTTTTATTTGCTTCCTTTTGATGAAATTTTCTTACATTATTGGGGAAAAAACAAATAAGATAGAGATTTGAGGTTTGTACCAACTACTTTTTGCAAGAGTATTAAATTATCATTCTTTTTCCTTATTTTTATGACCTTTAAAGAACAATTTAAGTTTAATAACTAGATTCATAAATGGAAAATCTTCAAGTTTTAGTACAAAAGAATGCAGATGAAAATAATTTTTAATATTGTACTATTGCCACTTGTTATCATGCCATTTATACATTTGAAGATATGGACAAGGGATATTATAATACACTGGACAGTGTTCAGAAACTTTAGGAGAACTCTAATGTACAGTGTGGTTGATGTTTTGCCATTTATCGCATTTTTGTCATAGATCATCCATTTCCAGCATTCTCCCCAAACTCGTATCTTTATTTAGAGCATATTTCCATTTATCTGATAACCCAATTTAATATTCATGTAATTGTGTACATCATATGCTGTGCTTTAAGGATACTACAAAAATTAGTTAAATATTTATGTATTTGCTAGTAGAAGTTTGACAAATATGTCTAAATTTTATTTAGGATATTCTTTCAAATCACTATAAATAAATGTGAGAAAAAATATCGTGTACTTGAGGAGAGTTTAGACATATAATATTTCAGTCCTACAATATCATAGGACAACCAACATCATTAAGAATCATAAAATTCTTGTAAAATTATAAAATTGCAAACTATTTTATTATGAATAATTAATGTTAAAAACCATTTTGGAAAATTTAACAAACTGGCAATATCTTTGTGTTATTTTTTAGTACAATGAATCCCTTAATGTACTTCATATTTCAGTTCTCGCATACTAGACAGCTGAAGGAAATACGATTTACTTTAGTACATGTTTTATGTTAATATGTCAGTTTTCCTGAATTTTCAATGAATTATATTAGCCTCTAAATTATTTTCGTAGGTATTATTAGTTCCTTTATAATGAAAGCATTGGTTCATCATTCTGGCAGATGCTAAGATAAGGAAAAGGTTTCACACACTGATATGCTTTACTGAGTTTTCTATTGCTGTGGTGCTGAGGTAGACAGGTTAGCAAAGAGGGAAAATTCATTTTGCTTCATGTTTCAGAGGTTATAGTCATCATAACTGAAGCCTGTTGTCTAGGGACAGTGACAAGGCAAAATAATGTACACCATGTGGTGGAAGGAGTCTGCTTATCTTACGGTGGGTGGGACACAAAGTAAAGACAGAAAATAGGTAGGGTCCTGGTATCTCCTTTAAGAGCATGTGAACAATAACTTTGTTCCATTAGACCTTCCCTCCCAAATGTTAAACCATGTCAGTAGTGCCAGAAGCCTCTAACAGGGGCATCGGTGAAGATCCATACCATAATATTGCATCACTAACCACCAAAGTCTCCTTGGAAACCCAGGTACATGCTTAAATATGAGACGCTGTAAAAATCAAAGTCAAAGTTAAATACTTCCCAACATGCAATGAAAATGGGGAAACACTCCTACTCCTGAAGGGAAGAATAGGAAAACAGCATGGAGCGAGCTGAACAAATCTTTGCCAAACTGAAACAGGGTAAAATTAAATCCTCTAGCTCCATGTGCAGGGTGCAGCATGGTAGGATGTGTTCTTGCAAGGTTTGGGCAGTTATACCCCTAGATAGACATTTGTGGCTTTTGGCCTGGCTCTGTTCACTGATTTTGGCCTCCTTTTGTAGGTGTTCTGTATTCTTGACATCTCTAGCATCTTTATTATCCCGTTGTAGCTTTGGTTTCCCTCTCACTGCTTCAGGGAGCCTTGTCAGGTTTCTTCTTTTCTAACCATAGTCAAGTTTCTCAAATCCCTCATCTCTGTGTTGTGCTCTCGACTCCACGAACAGCTGACAATAGTCCTGCCACTGCCGGAACCCTGTGCTGCCTTGACATCTCTGCCTCCTCATTTGCCTTACATAATGATCATATCGTCTCATGGAGAATTTGTACCTCTACACATATATGTTGTTTGCTTTTTTTCATTCCCCTCCCTTCCCTTCAACTCTTCTTCCCTTCGCATTTAAAAATGTTCTTTTTCCAGTTTTTACTCCCAAAAAGTCTCTGGAACAAAATGTGGGCTATTATTTGTAAAACTATAACACCAATGGCCTCTGGATGAACAAAATGTGGGCTATTATTTGTAAAACTATAACACCAACGGCCTCTATTCCAATTTCCAGCAGTGTTTTCATTTTCATCTGAAAACTCCCCTGTACAGGCTTTTGTCTATATTCTTACCAATATTCTACTCTTTTGACCTTTGCTTACAGCAGTTTAGACTTTCTTTAGTCTCTGTCTCCAACTTATCTAAGCCCCTCCCATAAGCCAATTTCAAAGGCTTTTGGATCACAGCCTCAGATATAACCACATCAACACCCCTCTTCTCAATGGTAATTCTTTGTGTTAGCAAGCTTTCTGTCTCCTTGAGAAGATACTTGAAAAAGTACTATGAGGAAAGATTTACTTTTGCTCACGGTTTCACAGATTTCTCTCTGTGGTTTCCTGGTCCTGTTATGTATGGGTTTATGATGGCAGATACTTTGGTGGGAAACATTTAGATGGAAGAAGGCTGTTCAACTCATGGCAGTTGGGAAACAAAAGAAGAGACAAGAAGCAACTGGTGTCTGAACATCCCCTTTTGTTAAATACATGGACCCCGTTTATCTAACTTTCAGCTGCTGGTCCCTGCTTCCTAAAGTGACCTTCATCTCTCAGTAGTATTGCAGGCTGACAACCGATCTTTTGACAATGGGCTTCGAAGAAAATCTAAACTTCAAGCCATGACAATCTTTCTCTTGTCATGAAAAAACTGAAAAAATGTATATCATTTTATTTTTGTTTACCTATTAAAATAAGCATAGCAAATACCTATAATGAGAAAACCATTTTGTAAAAAAATATAAATAGGTCTTTATAATATACTTAAATGTGCTTCCTGGTTAGATCCCCCACACACTTAAAAAATGTGTATAGTTGCATTTAATACTTAGTAGATAATTCAATAGTATTGAAATAAACTTCATTATTTCAACCTGAGAAAATTCTGAAGAAAATAGTCTTATAATTAAATAACACTACGGAGTCTGAAGATATGATTATCTGCGAGAACACTAGGAATTTTTATAATAATAGCAACATGTAATTTGAAGTCTCATAAAATCCACAAGGAAACATTATCCACTTGGGACATACAAAATACTTTTATATCAAGTATTTCTGATGTATTACTTTCTCCACAGTGAAACAGAAGATTTGACACCCAAATTTAAGAAAGGAGGGATTTAGTTTTGGCTCCTGGTTTCAGGGGATTTAGTTGATGTTAACCCATCTCCAAAGCAGCAATGTCATGGCGGAAGGGCATGCTGGAGCAAAGACAGTTACTTCATGGCAGCTGGGAAGAGAGCAGGGAAAGAAGGCCAAAGACAAATAGTCAAGTGACCAGACATAAACCCTAGAGCCATCCTCCATGACTGAACCAGGCAAACCTTAATGTATGCTCTAGCAATTCCCTGTGTGAAGCTAAAAGCAAGTGAAGCTGACCTCTGTTCTAATGCCACAAGAGATTACAAAATTACTGCTTTCTTTTAGAATAATGGATTTAATTATTTGATGACAGGGAATATTTTGCTCTACAGAAGTCAGATTATGAATTTCAGCAGTAACAATATACCAAACAGGTTAGATAAAAAACCAAGAGATGAATATCCTCTGATTCTAGTGGCTTTCTGATTGCCATGAGCAGCATTTTACTGTACACAATATAGAAGTCTCAGATGGAAGCTTGGTAACATTGCCCTACACTTACTTTCCCTACAAATGGACACAGTCATGTCTGATTTTTAGGTCTTTTTCATTTTAATCAGTACATGGAGATACATATAAAATTATAATAATAGTAAATGTGATAAAATTATGAACTCAAAGAACATTCCCCAATGTCTTGTTCTTGCTCTGTTCTCCTAAACAGCTGTGTCTAACAGATTTTACAAGGACTTTGTAGATTGTGTGTTGCTTAATATTGTTTCTTTAAAGTGCACCTTATTCTTTCTCTGTATACTCACATTTTTCTAAAAACTAAAAAGATTCCTACAAGTATAGTAGAATTTCTTCTATGATGTACTTTACTTTCACCCAGTAGGTAATTTTTATGTCAGATATGGCTGTTTTCTTGTGGGACGTACAGTTCTGACTGATGCTGGCAGTTCTCACAAAGGCTAGGCTCAAGGGAAGAAGCGGGCATGTGAAAAGAAAAACGGGATGGTAAGTGGCAAAATGGGTGGGTGCAGATTAACAAAAGCCCTTGAAGAAACCTTTCCACTTTGAAAAATGCCACATGTTCTTAAACCAGGGAGACAATGTGATGCTTACACATGTGAGTCTGATTTATTTCACTTATAGAGTATGGTCTCTAATTGCATCCATTTACCTATAAAAGCCTCAAGAGTATCTTTTTTATAGTTGAGTAACACTCCATTGTACAGAAATACCACATCTTTTTAATCAGTTCTTCAGTTGATGAGCACTTGGGTTGTTTCCAAAATTTAGCTATGACAAATTGCGCTGCTATAAACATAGGAGCACATATATCACTGTGGTGTGATGTTTTTAAGGCTTCTGGAAAAATACCCTGAAGGGGAATAGCTGGGTTAAGTGGGACTGCCAATCCTAGTTGTGTGAGGAATCTTCAGACTGATTTCCACAGTGGTTTCGCCAATAGACACCCACCAGCAGTGAAGAAGTGTTCCTTTCTCCACACAGTCTCTCCAACATATGTCGTTGGTTGATTTCTTAATGATAAGAAATGGAAAGAAACTGCTCAAAGGAAGGAACAACTGGAATGGGAATGAGGGAAAGAAGAAAAAGTACTAAGGCAAATCATATATATATATATACACACACACACACACACACACACACACACACATATACATATACATATATATATGAAAAAAATAAAATTAAATTAAAATTTAAAATATATATATATATGTATATGGATTGATGGCATAACTGTACTGTTGGTGTCTTATGGTGTGTTGAGGGGAACAGTTAATGATTAAAAGGGTTTTCATTTATTATTTTGACCAATTTTGCATGCTTGTAGATGGTAATCTGAACAATCTATATGATGACAATAATTTGCAGTATAACAACCAATGGTGAATACCTACAGTCCTGCCTAGTGTCGCTATGTATTATCTCTAATGTTCTTTTCAATTATTATTTTCTTATTCTCTTTAATGATTTGATCAATCTTCTGTTCTTACATCTGGTCATCTGAGCAACTTCACTGAAGATAACAATATGTAATATAACAACCACTGTTAATCCCCATCTTTTGCCTAGAAACGTTGTATCATTTTTAATGTCCTTGCTTTGTGTTGTTTGTGTTTTGCTCTTGTTCATTTTTTGATTCTATTTTCTTTAAAATAAATTTTTAAAAAGAAAGAAAGCAAAACAAGAAAACAGAAAACACCCCATATACGACCAAGGCTCTGTGATCACAGCCTGTAGTACTCACTGTCTTTGTAACTGAGCTTAATTCTGATGTAAGAAGCATGCCCTGTGCCCATCGTTGGTATTGCAGCATCGTTGCCATATTTGCCAAACTTCAAGTCATCAGCTGGAATAAGTCTTTTTGTTTTGAATATATATTAAAATTATTCATTTAAAAATACTTTTTATTAAATTGGCTGATATAATCCTGAGATTTGCTAATGTATTTTAGTTAATAAATACCATCAGGTATGCACAGTTCATAATGAATATTACTTGCAATATGAAATATAATGCAAAACATTAAAACAGAAACATTTTTAAAAGTGCTATACTTTCATATTATGTTTCAAATATGTTTATACCAACTCCCAGCAAAGAATATAATCACTACATACTAGAAAAAAGCATTGGTAAAAAATAAAAATTGAGAAAAAATTTAAAAATTATATTAAAAATAACATTTAAGTTAGCTAAGCATACACAAACTCAGTCATGGGGTCCTCTTTATTTCATACAGATTTGAAAGTTGCTTACAATGCCTTTATTACAAATATCTTTAGTTGAATTGCATAATATTGCTAGATTAAAACATCTATGTTTTAAGTACTTCTTTTTTGAAAGATGATCTAAATAATTTTAGTTTCATGATGCTGTACTTCATAAAAAGGTCAATGTAGCTGAATTTCAAGTCAAAATTACTAGATGAGTTATACTAATGGTATTTAAATTGGGACTGCATTGAACCTGTACAACAATTTTGGAAGTATGGCCATTTTCACGATGTTGGCTCTTTCTATCCATAAGCAAAGAATATCTTTCCATTTTCTGAAATTCTCTTTGATATCTTTCAGAGTATTGTAATTTTCACTGTATAGATCTTTTACTTCTTTTGTTAGATTGATTCCTGAGTATTTCATTTTTTTACATGCTATTATGAAAGATGTGATTTCACTAATTTCTCTCAGTCTGTTTGTTGTTTGTGTGCAGGAATGCTATTGATTTTTGCATATTGACTTTTATCAAGTTATACTACTGAATTTGCTTATTAAATTTAAGAGCCTTTTGGTGGAGTTTTTGGGATCTTCAATGCAGAGTATCATGTCATGTTTGAATAATGATAATTTCACCTCTTCCTTTCCTATCCTCACTCCTTTTACTTCTCTCTCTTATTTAATTGCTGTGGCTAATATTTCCAGAACTGTATTCAATAGGAGTGGTGACAGTGCACATCTTTCTCTTGTTCATGATTTAAAAGTGAAAGCTTTCAATTTTTGACGATTTACAATGATGTTAGCTGTTGGCTTGTCATAGATGACTTTTATCAGATTGAGATAAAGACCATCTATTTCTAGTTTCTGTAGGGTTTTTATAATTAACGAGTATTCAACTTTATCAAAGCTTTTTCTGCATCCATTGAGACGTAGATGATGTTAGATCTAGAGAAAATATTTCTAAAATTCATCTGGAACTTGAAGTGCCTAGAATAACAAAACCGATCATGGGCAACAAAGGAAAAGCAGAAAGCATTACAATCTCTGACTTGAAATTATACTATAAAGTTACTGTGATAAGATCAGCATGGTACTTGCAAAAAAGACATGAATATCAATGGAACAGAACAGAAGATGCAGACACAGTTACAAACACACTCAGCCACCTTATGGCCCCTTGAAAAAACATGTTCACTGCAAGAAAGATTACCTCTTTAATAAATGGTGCTGGAAAAACTGGCTTTCCACATGCTGAAGACTAAAAGAAGACCCGTGTCTATCACCATACAGTAAGCTAAAGTCAAAATGGAACAAAGTTCTAACTATCAAGACAGAAACACTTTATCTATGAGAAGAGAAAGTAGGTAAAAATCTCAAAGATATAGGGGTACACAGAGAGTTCAAGAGCAAAAACCAAACTGCAAGTGAAATACTTCAAAAAATCAACAACTGGGATCTTATTGAAAAATATTTGCACATCAAAAGAAATTACAAATTAATAAAGCCACAAATCAGGAAAAAGTTTTAGCTAGCTGCCCCTCAGACAAAGGACTTCTATCTAGAACATATAAACAATTTAAAAAATCAAAGATTTTCTTCAAGGGCTTTTGCTAATCTATACCCACTCATTTTGCCACTTACCATTCCATTTTTCTTTTCACATGCCACTCCTTCACTTGGGTCTAGCCTTTGTGAGAAATGCCAGAGTCAGTCAGAACTGTATGTCCCAAATTCAAAGACCCAATCCAAACATTGGCATCTGAGATGAACATGCACTTTTCAGATGAAGAAATCCTAATGGTGAATAAATATATGAAAAAATATTCAACATCATTAGTCATTTGAGAAATGCAAATTAAACAAACACTGAGATTCCATCTTCCCCCACACAGAATGGCTATCATTAAGAAATTAACCAATGACAAATGCTGGCGAGGCTGTGGGGAAAAAGGAACACTTCTCCACCACTGCTAGGAGTGTTGATTAGTGAAACCGCTGTGAAAATCAGTCTGGAGATTCCTCACAAAACTAGGTCAGAAGTCCCACTTAATCCAGCTATTCCCTTTCTGGGTATTTTTCTAGAAGAATCAAAAACATCATACCACAGTGATATATATGCACCTGTGTTCATAGCAGTACAATTTGTCATAGCTAAATCTTGGAAACAACCTAAATGCCCATCAGCTGAGGAAGGCATAAAAAAGATGTCATATTTCTATACAGTGTAGCATTACTTAGCTGTAAAAAAAGATAAATGAGGCTTTTGTAGATAAATGGATAAGATTGGAGACCATACTCATAAGTGAAATAAATAGGACCCACATATGTAAAAATCATATGTTCTCCCTAGTGTGAGAACAGAACACGTAAAAGTAAATAAAACCCAAAATGTAAAATAGATAATATGAAGGGGAAAGAAATTACAGAAAGGATGGAACAGCTGGGATAAAGGAAAGAAGAAAAGGAAAGTACTGAGGCAATAGATAGACAGATAGACAGAAGGGTGGGTGGGATACCTGTGCTGCTGATGACTGGTGGTCTATGGAAAGGAACAGTTAATACTCAATTATATATCTATATATATATTGACCAATGTTGCATGCTTATATCTGGTAATCTGAGCAACTGATGTGAAGACAACCATATGCAATGTAACAATCATTGATGAATTCCTAAAATCTTGTCTAATGAAATTCTGTACTGTCTCTAATGTTTTCTAAAATTATTATTTTCTTATTCTTTTCAATGGCTTGATCAGTCTTACATCAGGTAAGCTGAGCAACTTCGCTGAAGATAACAGTATGTAATATAACAACCACTGTTAGTCCTTATTTGGTTTGAAACCCTGCATCATTTTTAATGTGCTTGCTTTGTTTTGTTTGTATTTTGCTATTCTTCTTTTTTTACTATTCTCTTTAAAATAGAAAGAAGGTGTTAGATGAGGAATATACATACTGATCATGTGAAATTGCTTTTAAAGTTAATGAATATATTGCTAATACATAGGAAACAACAACAAAAGTAATGACCATTGAAGGTGCCCCAGATTTAGAAAAGAAACACTTTCAATATTTAAGAGTAATTTAAAGATTATTTCTGTTTGTTGCAATATATTTTCTGATGTTTAAAAACTGTTTTTGGCCCAGGTATGGTGGCCTGTGCCTGGCTTCCTAGCACTTGGGAGACAGGATTGCCATGATTTTTTGGCCAGTTTTGGCTACAAAGTGAGTTTGTTGCCAGCCTGAACTTTGTAACTAAACCATATCTCAAAAAAGATAAAAAAGTTTTTGATTATAAGAAAACTAACACCATTTAAAATAACAGTGGCATATATGTTAAATTCTTATCAAACTGTACATTTAAATATCAAATTACTACTTTAAAACATGTTTCCATGTTTTGTCAGCAATAGTAATGTTCTAAATGATAAAATTAGTCTAGATCTAGGAAAAATATCCATAAAAATGTTGAGATTGGATTGGTCTATTTTCTCAAAATGAAAATGTTTATTAACATTTACTAGGTGATATTTCATATAACCTTCTTGTCAATCTGATTTGAAACCTACAAAAGAGAAGCTGTTAAAACTTTCACTATGGAGAAGCTTTCATATTACTTATTTCAAAAGAGGTAGTAGGGCTGGGGATATAGCTCAGTGGCATAAGTGCAGACCTGGCAAGCGCAAGGTCCCAAGTTTGATCCCTGGTATTGCAAAAAAAAAAAAAAAGAGGCAATATACATATTTCTTAACCCACATAGTTTTAAATCTAACGTCTAGGACTCTGCATTTTAACTAAAATTCTCTATTGCTCACCACCTCTCCTGTGAGCATTCTCCACTTACTTTGATGTGTCTTCCTGCTCCTGTTAATAAAGTGATCTTATGCTCATTCGCTTTTGGCACTTTTCTTGCCCTCCACTTGATTCTTGATGGGAAACAGAATTAGCTCTTCAATAAAATCTCTACAATAGAACTTATAACACAGAAATATTCATCAGAAGTTCAGCCTATTTTTGCAGCAGGATTTAATGTTAAGTGGAATATAAAGCATTCATTTACAACCTCAAGAATAGTGTCTGAAAAAGACCTGACTTTCAGAAACATGCAACGGTACCTAATACAGAGAAGACAGTCATCCCTCCCAAACTGTGCAAATGGGTGTTTTCCTTCAACTCATTAAGTATCATGTGCTCCCATGATTTCTTGCTAACAATTATCTAGAGAAAATAACTAGAAAATATTAAACAGATATTTTAATAGATACAAATAACACCCACTTCTGTCTACAGCAGTAATGATGGTAGTTTCGACTGTACAATGCTGGATGAAATAGAGTAAGATTTCAATTCACTTTATCTGCCATTTCTTTCTACCCATTCCTCTACATCTCTCTTCTCTTTATGAATGAATGAATGGGTGCAGAATCAATGAACTAAATGTCCTGAAAGTTCCCATGAGTTGTATAATGTAAGAAGATTGGAAACAGAAAAATTGACAGTCAAATCATGAAATTATGTTATATTTAATATACTTTAATATTTTCATCATTGGTAAACATGGATATTCACAGGATATGAAGTATTAATATGATTTGAAAACACATGGAATGTTTACATTTTTGAGGTTTTACGGTAAAAGATGCGTTACTATTAATCCCACTCAAAGTTCTCCCCTCCTTCAGTTACTCCTCCTTCAGGCCACATGTGAACCAGTTGTAGAAGTTTTCTCTCTTGAGTATTTTATTTGCATTTTTGTGCTTCACTTGATGTCTTCACTTGATTCCAGATCTTTACTTTTTATGCTATTTTGAGTTGGAGAAGAGTCAGATGTCACAAAGTGTGGTTCCAGATCCAGTGAAGAAGGAAAATAAGGACCAACCATTTTACAAACCTGATTCACGTGGACGGCAGTCATCAGTCACATGCATCATATTTTTTTCATCATGATTTGTAAAAACACTCACAAGAGCAGACTTCAAGAAATGCTTCAGAAGGCAACAAAAAACTTGGGATAAGTGTGTTTGAAGCAACTGGGAGTATATGGGGAATTCATTATAATTTGTCTTACAGTATATGTTTTTAAATATATACATTCACTTTATATTTAGATGATCCTTTGTACACTGAAGTGAGAGTAAATTAAAATATGTACTTTTATACTCAAAATACTAAAAAATGTAAGAATTCATAAATTTGTAAGCATGCTATTGACACATATATACTCACACACAGATGTATAGTGTTATATATATATGCAGAAAGAAATATATAAAAGTTACTTTTTAAAATTCATTATTTTAAAAAAGATAATTCATAAAAATAAATAACTTAGAGAGGGAACCATAGCCAAAATAAGTTTAAAGTTTTTAATGCTCAAATACTGATAACAGGGTTATACCCTATGAAAAGGATGTATCATTTTATATCCATCATCCCAAGAAAAATAGAAAATTTTATCAATATAAAAATTTACATTGAATGTATAGCAATATTGCAGAGAACAGTAACAATGTACAAAGGAGGAAAAATACTGCAGAAATAATTGAGTATTAACTAATGGTAAGAAATTTGAATCTATTGTATGAAACAGAGCATATACTGTTATATACATGCCCTAGGAATTCCACACTGCATAAGAGAATGTATTGGTATACAATTATGATATAATGCAGGAAATAAGTAAACTAGAATTATATATGGCAACATGAAGATGATATTAAACAAAATGATCTATGAAAATATCAAGAAAGAAGTGGGATACACATCAGATTTCTATGTATATAAAATGTATAAGCATGCAAAATAATGCTATATTTTGTTCATTTTTTTTTGCAGTACTGGGGATCGAACTCAGGACCTTGCACTTGCTAGGCAAGCGCTTATTCCACTGAGCTATATCCCCAGCCCCCATGATTATAAATACATATAAAATCATAAAATATAGTAGGCATTACAGACATCAAATTTGG
Organism: Dinomys branickii; assembly: GCA_004027595.1. NCBI lineage: Eukaryota > Metazoa > Chordata > Mammalia > Rodentia > Dinomyidae > Dinomys > Dinomys branickii. Next base: position 91,582 of record PVLD010006350.1, read on the forward strand.
AATAGTAGTTAACTCTGAAACAATGAGAGAAAATGGGATCTGTTTGGCACAAACAAAGAACGTTTCCACTATATCTATTATGGTTTCCTATTAAACTCTTTGGTATGTACAAGGAGAGTTTTATTTTTATCCTTCTCTTCACAAAATACTTACTTATAAATATGATAAAATACTGAGTTAGTACCGCATATGTGCAAAGTTCAGAAGACAATAAAAGTAATACAAAGTTGTCTTAAAAATATGTTAACATTAGATGAATAAGAGAAAATGTTATCAGTTAAAATGCCAATAACTTCTAATGTTTCTTGGTTGATTGATAATCATAAAACCAAAAGATGTGAGCCGTGGGGTAATTTCCCTGACACATCTGAGTCTGTCCCTCTGACCTCACCTTCTCCCCTACGCGCCGTGCCCACTGTGCTGCACCCTTTCCTGTGGAGCAGGTGGGAGAAAACCAGGAGAGATGTAAAGAGATGTACCTTAGTGAGCATGGGTGAGCTGCCACACTAACACAGCGCTTAGATCTCCAGAGAGTCAGGCAGTGTGGTGGGCTCCTGACCTTTCATGTTATTGCACAGAGAATGATTAAGGAGTTATTTGTTAAAAAATTGAAATGTAATGAAACCCAGAAATTATGTAAGACAGTGGCAAAGTTAATCAAATATGCCTGATAATTTTATCCAAAAAATGATAATTTTATTTATGTCATTAGCCTCAACAATAAATAAATCACATATTTGCCTAAAATTGTTAACTAGATAATAGAGCTGAATTGAAGATACCGTAGTCAACTAGCAAGTTTATTCTAATCATCAATTCTAAAATTTGACTCTGAAACTCAGATGCCCAGGTGTATAGCTCAGTGGCATAAGCGCCCGACTCTGTTCAGGTTCATGCTCTCAGTATTAAATATATTTAATTAAAACTACTGCATCGTGTTATCCTAATTCACAGAAAATATTATTTTTAAAATTGTTGACTCCATCAAACTACTGTAGAATAATTACTCATTTGCAAATTGAATAGATTTATATGATTGCTTGACAAATACTCATATTAAAAAACTAATGACAACAAAAACGTAACAGAAATTATTCCATATCATACTTAGAATGTGTAAGTTCTCCAAAAAGATTCTTTCATCACATACTCAACAGAGCCTAACATCAGAAGTGCTCAGAATTCCATGTCAATCTCTAGGATTCCCGCAATCCTCTTTTCTATAATTTGTGTATTAACGGTTTTCACCTGGAAACAAATGTAAGGAATAACATATAAAACACTTAAAATGGGGCTGGAAAACAGGTAAACTATAGTCAATATTTTTATTGTTTATATATTTATTTTAATATGCTTTTTATTTTGTTAATATGTTCCTGGGACATTTATTTTATGTCTCTACAGTGTGAGTTACTAGACACTTTACACTATTACAATATTTTATGAGTGGAATTCCAGAATATAAACAATACATGTGAACAATCCCACAGAAATGCTTTTTTATGTTTCTGCTAGGTGCCTTTGCTAACATCCTCTGTTGAAGGTCTTTTGCAGTCTACTAATTAATGGCTAAGATTGAGTTTAGTAGTGAGAATTATATGCAGTTAATTTTAGACTCCTTGGAGGATTCCATCTGAAGTTCATTACTATCTTATTGGGCCAGGAAATTCCCTTGCTATATGAAGAAAAGTCTCATGTTAGTTACCTGTTGCTAAAAATATTTGGCTGTCAGCCTTTCTTTGTAATATATTGCCTTTTTAAGAAAATCTATTGTTAGCACTTCTTTAATTTTCTCTGACTCTTGTCAAATTATAAATTACAAGTGGGTACTCAGAGTTGCTAATCAAGCAGCCATCCTCAAAGGAGGCCAACAACAAAGGAGAAAGTCAATTATTTTCTAAATAAAACCTTCAGAAAAAAACAACACTTGATGTGAAAAAGCTGTACTTCTTCCCATTACTCTCTAATCCTATGTCAATATTTCTTTGGGTAATTGATTATGAGTCATAATAAGGCAAATTAGGGCCTAGCAAGTATTTATTAAGTTAAAAACAACTGTTAACTATAATTTATCACTTTTCTTTCTTTCTTGAGAGATTTAAAAAATAAAGATGCATTTAACACTCATATTAACTAATTCATTGTTATATATTTTATAGGCAATAGCATGGTAAAAGCAACTTCAACAACCTATACAATGAAAAAATCTTGATGTTAAAATTCTTAAATTAAGACAAAGATGCTAGTGGCTGAGTCAATGATATTTGAAAACAATTCATGCATCAGTGCCTGAAACTCCAAAATATTCAAGCACAAAATTGTCTAAATGAACAGCTGAAATCTGTTATCCATGTGTAACTAAGAAGGCCACACTGAGAAAATCAGTGGCAGTAGATGGAACCTTTAAGTTCAGTTTTATTAACCAATTTTGCAAACACTGGAAGTCAAAATTAGGGATAACAAAGGTTTTAGACTTAAAGCCTGTGAAGGTTTTAGTTTTCACACTTATTGGGATGTTTAGAAAACACTATCTCAATCTCAATTTTGAAGTAGGCTTAGAGAGACAGAACTTCAGCTAAATGGAAAGTATATTAATTTGTTAAATGCCTCATTATTTCCCCTGGAAATAAATCAGTATCTAACCTCTGAATTCCACCTTTGTTTTTTCATGGCTATCCCAATTATTTCCCTAAAAAGTAATGACCTAGAGAACTGCTTGTACTTTCACAGGAGTATATTCTGGCACAGTGTTTTCTAATTAAAGCACTCCTTCTTAATAACCAAAAACTGGGGAAGTTTAGTAGGTTCAGGAATCAGCACAGACCATTGGGAAGTTTCATGCAGTGCTGGTCCTAAAAGTGCAAGGTTATCACATTTCATCATTTTTTCTTAATAAAAGCCACTTGATTAGTCCATTGAAACAATTGGAAAGCAAGATCAATATGTATTGAGAAAAAATCCTCTATGCAGTCATTATTTTGATGGAGTAAATAACAAAAAGTGAGAACTCTAGCATTATTTTTAGTTCTACAAATATTGAACGTTGTGGTTTTTTTTTTTTCATTCCAGAAGCTAAATTGGGAAGACATATTTTCAATACTGTGAGAGAGAAATGTTCTTCATCTTAATGTAAATGCAGATGATAGTGTAACACAAAGAGATGCTCGCATGTTTAAAACTATTCACTCTTTGTGAGCAGTTGCTTCCTCTAGTTGAAATGGGACAAAAGGCATGACAAAAAATAACAGGGTCCATTCTTTATTTCATGTTAGAAAGAGAATGTTCAAATTCTTTCTGTAAAAATAAAGTCATATACCTATGGCTATTAATTCAGAGCAAGCCAAACATACAGCACTGAACTATTTCCGAACTAATGTGTTCTGGGTGAACAAAGAGTAAAATCAAACTGTTATTGTATTGTGGGATACTGTGTGAGGCTGCACAGGGATTTCTTTAATCAGTAGACAATTTCACTGTCAATATTTCTAAGATGGAAATTATTTCCATTGAGAAAGGATGTTCTCTGTGGTTTTCTTGTGTACCATGGGATGTTTGCCAGTGTCCATGGCATCTACACAAAAGAAGATAAAATTTCCCCAAGATGGAAGTCAAAAGAATCTTTAGGCCATACTAAAGTTTCCAAAGGAACAAAATTGCAGCCTGTTTCAAAGTAGTGGACCAAAAACGTCAATACACAATTTTCTCTCTTAGGCCAGATGACACTGAGCATGGACTGACTGATTGGGACCCTTATGTAAGACAGCAGAAATGTAGGCACACAGAGTTACATTGTACAGTAAATTGTGCAGAGGTCATTAGCTGGACAATGAGAATTAGTTCTGGCAGGCTGGCTCTAAAAGTATGTTCAGAGGTGATCAAGCACAGTTATTGCTTCATGGTGCACAACCCTGGCTGCCCAGCACAGTGCTGGTGAGGTTCTAATACAGTAAAACATTTTGTAATTGTACCACGACCCAATGGTCCCTGTTATAAGTATTTATATACATATAGAAAGTAAAATTGTATTTTGAAAGGAAGTTCAAACCACTGTTTGTAGTAGTGTTAGTCATAATTTACTACAGCTTGGACATTCCCAGTGTCCTTCCACAAAACAGATAAAGAAGGGATACTTATTTATAGTGATACATCAGTCTATGACTACATGTATCACAAGCATGACTCTTGAAAGTACTTGTGATGAATTAAAGAAACTTTACATAACACAATGCAAACTTGTGTTTAAACACTGAGGTCCATTTAAAAAACGCGAAGAGAAAGTTTTAATATCACAATGATTTCTATTTTGCTAATTTACTTTATGAATTTTCCTTTTTCTAAAGGAGAAAATATTATGACACAGGGGGGTAAGCAAGATAATTGTAAAGTTCATGTAAGAAAGAGCAAGGGGAAGTACAACTTGTGAAAAAAAGAACGGTAGCAAAATGAAATTGTGATGGCATTTTAAGTCACATTTCATAGCAATGATTTTCATTGCATTGTGATTATTCAAATAATCTCAGTAACAAAGGAAATTGCTTTAAACAACAGACATCATTTTAACAAATGTTGGCTAGAATATAATGGTCATTTCCAGAAGTTATCAGTGAAGGCAAAACAATTTTCAGCTCTTCAAAGGAAATAAGTCCAAGAGATCTAGATATTAACATCTAAGTGACTATTGTTAATAAACTGTTATATACTTCAAAATCACAGAGAATAAATTTAAATATTCCCATCACAAAATAATAAATATACAATATAATGAATATATTAATTAAATACATTAGCATTTCAAACTCTATATATATGGATCTTTATTTTGCAATATAAAGTTCAGGTAAATACAATAAATATTGAATAAATATTGGTCAGATGGTATGTTCATAAATTTGGAACACCAAAGACTACCAAATGAGGATATATCCCAGTGGATATTGTTATGAAATCTTTAACATATTGGAAGCTGAAAGAATGCAGGACAGAACACATTTTACTTACAGTCTGTGTTTTCTTGATAATACCATCTCCTGCACTGCACCATGTCACTGGGCTGTAAGGATGGAGTCCCAGGTCCACACAATTTGAAGCTTCTGTGGCTGTATACACCCCTCCTGACCCTTGGGCTATAACGAAGTGGGATCAAAGCCCCACTGGGAAAGGATACGTGGCTGGTACAAGGAACGATAACCAGACTGTGTTTCAGTAAACCATGTTCAGATTTTACATTTTTGCTGTAAGTGCTAATCTTATTAAAAATGAACAAAAAACAAATTCTAAAAATTAGTGATCACTAAAAGGAGTGACATGTTATTAGCTAGATAACCTGATTTGCTACGTAAATTACTTGCACTTATGATTCAATTACTTTTACTCAGCCCCATTTGACACACTAGGTACCTTATTTCTCTCCCTTAAAAGCAAGTATGTTATTTGATTCTTATTTCTAAGAATAAAGTGCCACTCAGATCCAGAACATCACTTCGGGGGTGACTGTATTAGGTAAGCAATATTTCCTCCAAGTTCCATGAACAATTATTTATAGTATTTGTAGTTTAACTTTACAAAAAACATCTAAGAAAATTACTAGTGACCGCCATATGGTTCTTGCTTCAGATGTAATTCCCTTTACTTTACTGCTGACCTGAGAATTCAGATTCTTTTTCAAAGCCATGATATATTTTCTTTCAAAAAATGCTGTGAAGTTTATCTACAGTTCAGTTTTTAAAGGTTGTAGAAAAATAAACTGATAATTTTCAAAAAAGTAATTGACATTTTTGGCACTACAGATGATAAGGGCCCAGATCACTAGCCTGCTGTATTACCTGTTAATGCCTTAAGCTCTTCGCTTTATACAAGTATATTTCCTTAAACTTGTCATTTTCTGTTATTGAAAATAAAACTCTGTGTCTTTGCTTTTTACTGAATGATGTTTGCTTTTTTTCTGGTTTGCTAAAAGGAAGCCAGACATTGTGAAATAAAAAGAAAATGTCCGATAAATTTCAATCAACTTTGTGTCTTAGAGACCCATTGGAAGTACCATCCTGCCACAGAATGTCTTCCTGTGTCACCAGTGCAGTGCATCTGGCAGCACTTAATTCAACAGAGCCTAGGTCAAAGGCAGGAATCACTGCCAGGCATGGTGGCGCACACCTATAATCCCAGCACTTGAGAAGCTGAGGCAGGAGGAGCACTACAAGTTTGAGATCAGCCTGGGTTACAAAGTAAGTTCAATGCCAGCCTGAACTGCATAACAAGATCCTGTCTCAAAAGAGGCAAAAACAGAAAGAGAAAAACAAAAAAGCAAACGGCAGGAAAAACACAGAGAGGGAGGTTTGTTTAAAAAAAAAAAACTTAGAGGATTAGAATGTGAAATATATAACAGGCAATACAATTAAGGTATGCTCAATACCAAAGCAAACATATGAAGAGAGAAAAAAGTGAATGTCTACCAAATATTTTTAATTACAAAATTATATAGAATAAAAGCTATGTTAGGTTTTGTATAGAATTATGAATAAAAAATGATAATACATTAATATATTAATATTAATTTTCACTTTCTGCAATAATTTCTAAAGCAATATTTCTCCTTCTAATAAAACATGAACATTTATATTTCAAAGGGAACATTACACTAATTATCATGCTGAAATGTTAGTTTATCTCAAGCTTTTAACTTATAACTTTTCTATGAAATAGAACAGAACTTACTGAGTACTTGTGTTAAGGCTTATTTACCCTGTTCATACATAACATAATTCATTTACTTAGACTTATAATACGTAAGACCCTAAGTAATATTGACACTTGTCAAGTGTACATCAATCTTTTTCACATACTCATTCAGTCCATTTCTTAGTGAGGGACATGTGTGTGTGTGTGTGTGTGTGTGTGTGTGTGTGCACATATCATATGAAAGCCTTATAAAAGAATACCACTGTGCTATGTAGGTAATGCAGGCAAAAATTAAGACAAGAGCTTGCCAACACTTACCCATTTTTCTTTTGAGCTTTTTATTTTATTTTTTAATTTTTTTTGGTGGGGGGGAACCAGGGATCGAACTCAGAACCTTCTGCTTGCCAGGCAGGCAAGCGCTTATTCCACTGAGCTATATCCCCAGCCCCTGAGCTTTTTAGTATGAACACATTTCTTATGTATTTTACTTATGGGCTCTCATGGATGGTGGATGTTACAAATATTTTTCTAGCCTGTTACCTTTTCATTGACTTATTGTTGTCATGGTTTTATTTAATAGAAATTTTTAATTTTGATGTAGGAAATCTATCATTTTTCTTTTGATGTGTCAATTATTGAACTTGTACAAGACAACTTCAACTATAAAATTTTAGCTATGTTAGAAGAAAATAGTCACCAATTAGATTTTGTCAGTTGATGAAGAAATTATAAGTAGTATTTCCCTATACTAGAATACTACATTGTAGGAATATGAAGTAACTAACTTCATTCATAGAGACATCTCAATAACATAATGCTGAGCATTAAAGATAATTATTGGAAAGGGGTTAACATAAGAGAATATATGTAATTCAAACAAACATTGGAAGTCATGCTTTTTAACTCAAGGATATACACAGCTAACGGGGCTGCACTGAAAGGACGTGCATCTAATATCCTGGAAAGAGTTCCTAGGACAGTGACGAAACGGGATGTGAATGACGTGAAACACTGAAAGACAGCAGAGAACGTCCTGGCACTACACCACCTACTTCTCGTCACTTCTTCCTCACCGGGTCCCAATACCTGGACCTACAATTTTACAAAGGAGATGTGTATTTTCGCGCGTTTTCAGCCCGCATCCGGCGGGGGCAAGGCAGGAGCATGGTAGAGGACGCAGGGAGGGAGGAAAGCTGATCTCACCCTGGCGGCCAGGAAGCAGAGAGAAGCGAAGAGCGAGGAGGGAGATAAACACTGAGATCCAGCTCGGAGCGCTCTGCCTCCTCCAGCAGGACCCTAGGTCTGCAGTCAGCAGCAATGAATCCACAGGATCCCTGCAGCGCCCTGCGAGCAGCTGCCTTCCAAAGGAGGCATCTCTGAATACACGGGGTTTCGGGGGGACGTTCTGGTTCTAATTGATGGCACCACCTGAAATGAGTCAGTGACACGACTCAAGGAGCAAGGCGACTCTAAAACTGATTTCTTGACAAATGAAACAAACACAGGATAACCCCCCCTTTGGAGTTTATACTTTGATGTAACTGGTGAAATGAATACATGACGATTTCATCTGTGTAGGAAGTGTTAGACCAGAAAAGACCCGTGGTGAATCCAACAAAGTCACTAGCCTCGAGAGAATTTAAACTGGGGGCTCATTGTCTCCAGGGTCAATACACTTAAGTCATGAGACCAAGAGCCGGCCGGAAGTGGAAGAGGACGTGTGCTTTATTTAGGAGAAGTGAGAGTCAAGCCGGCAGGGTACGGTCTCGGGAGGGCAACAGGGCGCCAGGGGTCTCCCTCCCTTCAGATTCTCGTTGTGAGGGCATAGGCGATCGCCGGGTCTGTAGGTGGAGCTGCTGCTGTGTCCGCCAGAGAGGAAGAGGGATGCTGTGGTTAGGCCTCAAGAGTAAGAGGAGGCAAAGCCTTAAGTGCAGTTTGTGTTGAAGGACATTTGGCCTCTTGGGAAAGAGGACAGTAGCTTCCGGCTTCACCGAAAGGGGGGAACTTCCTGTCACACAGAGGCCCACCTGACCTCTAATTCGGCGCAGAAAAGAAGAGCCAAACATCTCTGCTCCCACAAGAAGTCAGTAAGTAAATGAATAAGGACATGGAATAACACACAGAGAACACGCTACACGATGATTGAAAGCGCTGTAAAAAGAATTGTCTAGTTGGGAAATTCTGTCTAAAGAGCTGACTTTGACAACACGGAGCTAACTGTACAGAGCTGGGGAGGATCACTTCAGTCAAAGTCAGTAGAAAGGATCTTGGCACATTTGAAAAAATCTGAAAATATTCTAAATATTAGTGAGCCAGGAAAATGACAAGCTAGTTGAAGGTGTAAGAGATAAAAAGAAGGAGTGCATAGAGGTTTTACTCATTAGGCTGTGGAATTTGTGCTTGAACCAAAGTATGGTTATTGAAGATGGCCAGGCAGGAGACTAAAATGATGTCTAATCTGCCTTTTTAAGAGTCAGTATAGCTACTAGGTTGATAATGGGCTGCACAGAGAGACTAGTGACATCCAGGAGATTAATGAAGCAGGCGATTTGGTCCTGAACACCTCATGAAGATTTCTTTCTAATGTAGTCAGAATTCCAGGAGGTCTAATCTAAGAGCTACTACAGCCATTTCAATTGACTAGAACTAAATTCAATGGCCACAAGGCACTTTAAGAGACTGGAAAATGCAGTCTTTTACTTGGGGAACTGACACTAGAGAAAAATAAAATCGGACATGCAGTAACCAAGAGAGATGGAGTGATGAGGTTTGAAAGTATAGCGCCTGAGAAGCAGAATGCAGCCTATTTCACAAATGGTTAACAATAGATTTTGTGTTTCTTTAAATTAACCAGTGCTGTCACCCTTTAACTTACAACACCTAATTTCAATGTAAAGGTAAATTAGAATTTTCTAGAGTATGTATGACTTCCCTCTTTTTTTTTTTTTCTGTTGTTGAGAGGATCAACTGTCTGACTAAATTTGCATGTCTGTATATGGGTCCATACATCTACAATTCGAAGATATCAATGGATAAAGCAACAACTACTGTTGAGACCATATCACCTTGTCTATAGATTAGTTGTGATTGTACTATTTTCTATAATAATGGACATAAACTGAAAACTTTCACTTTAAAGTCAGGAACAAGACAAGGATGTCCATTGTCACCACTCCTATTCAACATAGTTCTGGAAGCACTAGCCAGAGCAATCAGACAAGAGAGAGAAATAAAAGGAATAAGGATAGGAAAGGAAGAAGTCAAACTATCACTATTTGCAGATGACATGATGCTATACATGGA